>PVIY010004202.1:0-105235 GCA_004026745.1 Myrmecophaga tridactyla
ATCTATTCAATAGATTTTAACCTTTGTTCCCCCTATTTTTTTTCTATACCCCTTACCACTCCCTTTCATTGTTCATTAGAATTTCAATCTACTTAATTTATTTTAACATTTGTTCCTCCTATTATTTATTTATTTTTAATCCATATTTTTTTATTCATCTATCAATATCGTAGATACAAGGATCATCAAACACAAGGTTTTCATAATCATGTAAGCACATTGCGAAAGCTATATCATTATACATTCATCTTCAAGAATCATGCCTACTGGAACACAGCTCTACAGTTTTAGGCAGTTCCCTCTAGCCTCTCTAATACACCTTAAACTAAAGAGGGGATATCTCTAAAACGCGCAAGAATAACCTCCAGGATAAATTCTCGACTCTGTTTGAAATCTCTCAGCCACTGACACTTTATTTTGCCTCATTTCTCTCTTCCACCTTTCAGTCTAGAAGGTTTTCTCATTCCCTTGATGCTGAGTCCCAGCTTGTTCTAGGATTTCTGTCCCACGTTGCCAGGGAGGTTTACATCCCTGGGAGTCATGTCAAATGTAGACAGGCGTAGGGCAGTGAGTTTGCTTGCCATGTTGGCTGAGATATAGGCCACATCTGAGTAACAAAAAAAGTTCTCTGGGGGTGATTCTTAGGCCTAATTTTAAGTAGGCTTAGTCTACCCTTTGCGGGAATAAGTTTCATCTGAACAAACCCAAAGATTGAGAGCTCAGCCTATTGATTTGGTTGCTCCCCCTGCTTGCAAGAATATCAGGAATTCACCAAATGGGGAAGTTGAATTTTTCCCCTTCTCGCCATTCCCCCAAGAGGACTTTGCAAGTACTTTTTCATTCACTGTTCAAATCACTCTGGGATTTATCAGGGCATCACTCTGGACAAACCTACAAAATCTCATGCCCTATTCAAGGTTCCATGTACTTTTGATGTTCAATTAAACTGTCCATGTAAGTTATATTTGGAAATGCAGTAGTCAAAATATAAATTTTGTACCAAATAAATATTTTTGGCTTTAATCTCATATATAAGTTAAAGTTTTAAAATATAAATTACCATCTATCTTCAATACCCTGCAATATTGACATTCCTTTGTTCTTCCTTATGCAAAAACATTTTTTAATTTGTACATTTAGTCACTATCATGGTACACTCTGGCACTCCTAGAATATACTATCTCAGTATTTATCATCTATCTTTCGTTCTGATTTCATTTTTGCCCCCAGGCCTCCTCCCTCTATCCGTCTCACATTCAGCTTCATTCAGTGTTCTAACATTGTGCATCAGCCTTTCTTGAGTGGAGGTAACCTCTTGCTTTAATTTGCGCATTTTCATGGTCTTAGAACTGTAAACTTGTAACTTAATAAATTCCCCTTTTAAAAAGTTATTCTGTTTCTGCATTCTGGCAGCTTTAACAAACTAAAATATGCCTCCCTTTTTCCTCTTTGTAAGAGGAAATATTGAACTTTTAATGAAAATGAGAATAGGTAGGGAATCATTACTGACAACTTTTCCAAGACTTGTGGTGGATGTGATTCTAAAATAGGAGACTAAACTCTCTTGAAAGAAAAAGAGTTCAGTTTTTAAACAGAAGGTTTTTCTGATCCCTAGTTGTGTTTAAGTGGTGTGTGTTGGAAGCTTGTTCTATCAATGACTGTCAGATAGAATCTGTTGATGATTTGACTCTGAAAGAATTCAAAGGAGTGCCTGTTGAAGTGCTCAGGAATTAGCTGGCTGCTTCTTTTAGGCTGGCTGGACAAATACACGTCTTTTTGGACTGTACTCTTGCCTTTCCCAACGGGGCATTGTCACACAGTGTTTGGACAAGAGCTTCCTATTTGTAACTTTGCCAAACCAGTGTTCTGTATGATTCTGCTTACATACCCAAGACTCTTATGCCAACATTCAGACATCATTAATGACCTCACAAATGCCATTTTGATAAAATGCTGACATCATCGCTTCTCTTATATCTTGTTCTTGACGCATATTGGAATGTCTGTTTCACATCTCCCCACATTCTTCATTTACCACATATTTGCATATTTGGGTGTTTCTTGAGTTTTTAGTGTTCTGTACTTTCAATTCCTTTGGCTAGAACCCAAATGTTGTATGTGCCAGGTCATGAGCCTTGCACGTTGGCAAGAATTATTCTTGTCAAGATGCAATAATGAAAAGTATTGCTTATTCAGAGGTCCTGTGTAGTTCATCTTTCTGCCTCACTTCCTCTATGGGCTTCTGTAACATAGAGATAGCCAATTAGACTTGAAAGTTCTCTGCAACTGCTGTCTTTTCTTGTACCAATTCTAACCAGTTTAATTTCAACAGTGGTTCTCTTCTACAGGTTCTGAGTTGCCTATCCTCTGGAATTGGTTACTTTCCTAAGGGAAATAGTTTCTGCTTCAGATTGCTGTTACCTCATGCTCCCCTGAGTCCTGATAATGACTTTTCTATCTGTTCAGATTCTGGAATGATAACCTTTCCTTGATTTTTGGGATATAGGCTCCTTAACATTGAACTTATTGTTTTATCCTGGCATAGTTCATCTATGTCTACTGTACCTCAGAAATTTCAACAAGTATGTTGGTCTGAGACTAGTAAAGGGGACTTTTGTCCAATGGTACTTCACTCAGCAGTTATCTCTTTCTTTTGTTTTGTTTTTTATGAGCCTTCTTTGTTAAATAGCCAGAAAAAGTAACATTAACTCTTTCTTTACTATAGAAATTGAATATCCAAATGCACACTTTGAACCTTTAGAGAGACATCTGCTATATAGCTGTATCCATTACAGTATCCACTTCTTGGTTACTTTCTAAATATCTCCACCCCCAGCTTTAGTGTTTGTCTTAGTTTGCTAGCACTACCATAACAAAGTACCATAAGCTGGATGCTTAAAACAATAGCAATTTATTGTCTCACAGGTTTAGAGGATAGTAATATGAAATCATGCTTTTGGCAGGGACATGTTTCCTCTGAAGTCTGTAGGGTTCTGGTGGTGGCTTACTGGCAAGCCATGGCGTAACTCAATCTCTGCCTCCATCACATGACCATCTTCTCTCTGTTTATCTTTCCTTATAAGGATACCAATCATTGGATTAAGTCCCACCCTGAACCAGTTTAGCCTCATTTTAACTAATAAAATCTTCTAAGATCCTATTTCCAAATAGGATCACATTCACAGGACCAGAGGGGTAGGATTTGAACATGCCCTTTGCAGGTACAAACTTCAATCCATAACACGTGTGCATCCTGAGTCCCTGAATGGGTTGCATACTCAAATCATATGAGGAGCTTTTCAAATATAAAGGTATCCCAGGCCTAGCCCAGGCGAACTGAATTAAAGTCTCTGGAATCCAGAGTTTGGGTGTTTTTTTTTTACATGGGCAGGCACCAGGAATCGAACCCGGGTCCTCGGGCACAGCAGGCAAGCGTTCTTACCTGCTGAGCCACCGTGGCCCGCCCGGGTGTTTTTTAAAAATGCTTCCTAGGCAATTCTAAAGTGCAGTGGTAATGGAGAACCATAGTCTAAGCCAATCAATGGACTATGACATTTCCCCAGTGGCTGCTTTTGGTTCACTCAGTCTTATGGCTTAGGAGCAAAGTGAATGAGGAAATTTGTGGTTCTAGTTGCTGTTGGTTGTCAGAACCATTGAGGATGAATTTGATGCTTTGGGCAATAAAGCAGAGAAAGTGATCTCTGATGATATTTTTGAGCCATTGAATCAATTAACCCTGAAACCTCCCCTACCTCTGGACTTCTTGCTATGTGAAAAAATAAATTTCTGAGTCAAAGGAAATGGGATCAGAGCGTTTAAATGATCATGGAAGAAACCATAACCCGAGAATTACACTTCAGTGTTATTTCTTTTCTCGCTATGAAGATATCATTCAAGAAATTGGTGAGTACAAAAGAAATGGGAAAACAATATTAAGGAGGTCACAACTCTTTGAGGAAGATAAAATATGACTCTTGGAACTCCATAGAAAACAATTATTGCATCAATCAGGCTCTGACAGCATGTTATGTTAGATTTTACAGAGAAGTTTCACATCTTTCTTTATCCTCTTAAGAACTCTGAGGTAAAATATTATTATTATACCTACTTTACATCCAAGGAAATTGAGGCTGGGAGTGAATTTGCTCTTTGCCCAAGACAATGAAGTTGGCAGTAAAGGTAGGACTTGAATCTAGTTCTTCAGACACAGAATCCAGTGTCCTTTTGCTATACGTCTAGCTGTGAAATGGTCTTTATGTTTTGGAATTTCATCATCCCCTCATTACCTGGATTTAGAAACATAAGGATTCAGTAGCAGGTAATGCTCCACTGTCTCCAGTAACGGCAGTGACTTGGTATACATACAAACCTACCACATATAGGGAGTTGTGGATTTTTAGTTTTGTATCTTCAAGGTGGATGAGGTTCATGAACATTATTTTCAAGGGAAAGAAGTTTCCCTAGGGTCACAGTGGGAGATTTAATCTGGGCTGAACCACTGAAGAGTATCCACTGATGGGAATTACATTACACTATGGGAACAGGAGGTACATTTCTGCTTTTTTTTTTTTGTATATATTTTTTATTGTCTGATCTTGTGAACTTTGGTTGCATCCTTTTCTGGATACTGTAGCCACATTCTCGATGTATACAGAATGTGCAGAAGTTCCTGTTCTCTATGTCTGGAACTTTCCACTCTTTTCCCCAGTCCATCAAATTAAAGGTAAACCAATTGCCTCCATCTATAAACTAAACTGCTTCTGAGACAAAGTTTCTCTAACTTCCCACAGGATTAAAAGAATAGCCTAGCAATCTTCCCCTTATATTGCTCACAATTCTGGACAGAGAGTAAACCAATTAAATAGCACTGCTGTGCAAACATTCCAACTATAATTTATGATGCTCAGATCTTGAACACATTTTCATTGTGTTCTTTCCCCATATGGAATCTCATTGTTTCTTTTAATTATTATTTTTAAAATGTGTTTATGTAGGATGGAATGCTCTTTAGCTAGTTAAAATAAATTTAAACTGTATTTGAAATGTCAAAATGAAGTTTTTGAGAGGAAAATGTTTGTGGGACAGAATTTATTTAGAATAAATAACAGCATTTCAGAATGGGAAGGATTGTGTGGTGGACTGAATCATGTCTCTAACAAAGGACATGTTCTTAATCTTAAATCTGCATTCCTGTGGGTGTGGGCACACTTGTGAATAGAACTATTTAAAAATGTACTAGAAGTCAAAGTGTGGACTTCCTTATGAATAGGAACTTCTAAGATCCTATTTACATGAGGCCAAACAGAATCAGGGTGGGCTTTAGTCCATGTTTATTTGGATGCCTAGTATAGAGAGGCCAGAAACCAGAGAAGCAAGAAGATATAGAAGCCAGAAGTCAAAGAAAGACACAGGAGGAGACCAAAGACATTGCCATGTGATGGAGGACTGCCATTGCCAGAATGCTACCAATTCAGAAAAGAAAGCGAGCCCTGATGAAATCTTGATTTTAGTCTTCTAACCTTCAAAACCATAAGATAATAAATGCTGTTTAAGCCTATCTATTGTGTGGTATTTGCCATCGCAGCTCTAGCAGACTAAGCCTAGCTCAGACTATGTCAACACAAGCTTACCCTGTAGGGTTTTTCAGGAGTTACTTAGTGGGACCACCTATTGGACTATGTGCAGAGCTAAGTAACCAAGAGATACTCTGCTAAAGGTAAAAATCATTGCAATGAACATTTATAAGCACTTACAATAATACAAAACCCATTCCAAGCACTTTACCTAGGTTATGCTATTTAATTTTCAGAGTGACTCAGTGATGTGCAGGATGATGTCTCCATTTTGCAGATGAGGAATCAAAGGTTTAAAGAGGTAAGTAATTTGTTCTTTGTCATCTAGCAAGCCAGTATTTAAACTTAGGCACTTGATTATAGATTCTTACTTTTAACCATAATGATTTATTATCTTCTTACAAAAGGAGGCAACCCTTTTAACTGATTTTCCTTTAAGTGATCTTTTTCTAGACCCACTAACTGTTCAACCAACCAGATTTCAAACAGCACTACTCAATTGTGTTTAGATCCTATATAAGACATAAAGTGTTCCCTATCTCATTACCAAACGGCAGACTAGGAGAATCTCTCCCTTGAAATAACTGGAGAAAAATAAGTAAGGTTTGCATCTCTGTTTAAACATGTGGACAAAATTGCCTGTTAGTTTTTATTGTTCCATTGCTTGATTGTTGAAATACTTCCACTTTGTATGTAATCAAAAGCAGAAACATCTGTTGAACATCCCATATTTCATATTTCTTATTTTGCCTTTCCTGCATCCTCCTAGAATTCATTGGGTCCAGAGTAGGATTTCATTCATTCACTCTTATTCTCCCTCCCACCCCCATTCTTGTTTGTAACTCTCTAGGAAGTGAGAACTTCTCAAATGAACTGTCCCATCTGGTTGCTCATTGTTCATGTGCTCTATTGTGGTAAGAATATTGTTTAGCTAAAATTCCTAGAACTAGTGGATTAATGGTGATTAATGGTGATGAAAGGAATTCACTTTCCCTGTTTCTTGTCATTTCCTTATATAAATCTAACTTTTACCTAAAACATCTTTTAGATACTTTGGAGATGGGGCCACAGATAGTAAATGAATTTCAAAGGTCATGCATTTAGAGAGCCAGACCTGGTATAATTTTCTTATCCTAGAACACTTCCAGCTAAACTTTTCTCCCTCTCGCATCTTAATTGCACTGTAATCATTTTAGATACTTATCAAGCAACTAACTCTTTGAAGTGTTCAGTTCTTTTCAGGCCTCATCATTTACATTTTTTGTTGAAAATGTGCTAAATATAAGACCTGCTATGTCTTGAGGAACTAAAGAACTCTTGCTCTGGCTTCTTTTAAATTTTGTTGATCAGTATCACCAAATTTGATAAAACTTTCTGAAGCTGAGTTACACCAGCAAGACGGGAAAGAGAATGCTTGGCAAAACAGGAATGCTAATTAGCTAGTTTGCACCATCTTTCCACCTTTAGAAGTGTTGCCTACACTGAGATATTATTCCTACATGTCTTGGAGGAGTGCTGTAAGAATCATCCTTATGAAATCCAATACCACACTTGTAGTGGGAATATCAAGGATGTAGCCTACAACATGGCTTAGTGCCACTGTTAGGAAAGTCCCCTGTAAGAAATCCTCATTTAGCTCTAAGTGCTAAGAAAAGTTCTGCTTTCCCTGAGGAACTTTACATCTTTATTTCTCACTTTCTCACAATGAAAACTAGTCATAATTTCCTTTTCTCTTTGTCTACTAGTAAGTTTAGAGAGAAAAATGAATTAGGGCTTGAACACTCAATTTATGCCCTTCCCACTCATGATATGGGACAAAGGCAGTGGATTCTCTTCCCAATGCATTCAAATGACTGATTCCTGAGACAATGGGGTTTCAAAGAAATAAAGAGTTAATTACTAGGCATGAAGCAGGAGATCAGATGGCCTCTGAGCCTAAAAATCTGTCTTCCCAAGTCTAAGATGTCCAAGGTTCTTATGGATTTGAACAAGGGGAGATGGTGTCATTACATTTCAATAGGAAGTATAGGCAGTGTGCTGTTTTGAAAGGATTATGTGCTGGAGAAAAAACGTGTCTTAATACTGATAGAATCTTGTGGGAGCAACAATTTCTCTTAATTCTTATTCAACAATGAAGGTTGGAACCTTTTGATTAGATTATATCCATGGAGATGTGACTCCACCCATTCCAGGTGGGACTTGATTAGTTTACTGAAATGCTTTAAAGAAGAAGCATTTTGGAGAGAGTGACAGAGCTGCGAGAGAGTCATGAGAACCACAAGAGCCCCCATAGCCAGAAACTTTTAGAGATGAAGGAGGAAAACACCCTTGGGGGAGCTTCATGAAACAAGAACTCTGCAGAGAAAGCTAGCAGATGTTGCCATGTTGTTCACCATGTGCCTTTCCAGTTGAGAGAGAAACCCTGAACTTCATTGGCCTTTCTTGAGTGAAGGGAACCTCTCACTGGTGCCTTAAGTTGGATATTTTTATAGACTTGCATGGCCTTAGAACTGTATGCTTGCAACTCAATAAATTCCCCTATTTAAAAGCTGTTCCATTTTGATATATTACATTCCAGCAACTAGCAAACTATAATAGGTAGAAACAATTTACAAATGTAAAAGAGGGGAACTGTGTTAGAATCAAGTTAATGGTTAGTTCCCGGTTGATTTAAGTTCCTCCATTAGTATTAGAAGGTTACCCTTGTAATTCAAATTTCTAAACTAAAAATGGATACCAGACTTTTACACTCACAAAGGCAAAAGATAAAAGATTGTTAGAGATCAGGGCAGCTGGATTACCATTCAGAGATTTCAAGTATCTCCCTCTGTCCACTCTTATATACCAGAATTAAAAAAGAATATCTATAAAATGATTCAGTAGTCATAATTAACCCTTATATTCTAACTTGCCTGTTATCCTCTATGTCTTATATTTTCCCAGGAGTGATTTATTACTATTATTATCACTGATATTTTTACTATATGCATTTTTGTGGTGTATTGCTTGAAATTTGTTGTAGATGAGGTTGGGGTATGAAATAATCTGTGAATTTAATTTGCTGTTAGAAGAATAACTTGGTGAGGAGTAGATTTTGCCCTTTATCTGGCAGAGTACTGATAAGGCCAGATTTTTTTTTTTTTTTTTTTAAATAAAAGGAATCCCTTTTCATCCTTCCTAAAGAACATTGCTTTCAGGAAGGAAAGTTAACCTGGGTAGACCAATGGATATTGCAAAGTCTGTTTGTAGGTTAGGGTGGACTGCAGGTTTGCAATTTACCAGGCATTAGTCAAATCTGCTAGCTCAACATGCCTTTCTCCTATTTAATAATGGCATTGTATCCTTTAATAAAGTTTCCAGAGTGTAGGGCTGACTTTATTCTGCTTTCTTCAAGCTCTCTGTTTTTCTATTTTTACTCTCCACTCAAACTTTCAGGATTATGGCAGTTCCTAACTTCTCATTACATGTTCCATTGTAAATGCACTTTCCCTTCTTGCTTCAAATGACAAATTTATGGCCATTTTGGGTCATTCAGTACTTCTTTGGGATGAAAACTAATACTACTTATGACTTCTTACACCAGGATACATAGCCATTTATATTGAAAGAAGTGCATATCAAAATGAGCCCTTTCTTTTCATTTTATTTTTATTTTTTCTTTCTTAGAGAATTATATGTTTACAGAACAATCATGCTTAAAATATGGAATACGGGTATTCCCACCACAAACATCCTGCATTGGTGTGGAACATGTGTTATGCTTGATGATAGCACATTTTTATAATTGTACTATTAACTAAAGTTCATGATGATTTGAATTAGGGTTTACTATTTGAGTTGTATAGTTCCATGGATTTTTAAAAAATTGATTCTGTTACCATATATACTGACTAACATTTTCCATTTGAATCACATTCAGATATAGATTTCAGTGATGTTAATTGTGTTCCCAATATTATGCTACCATCACCACCTTCCATTACCAAAACATTCCATCATTCCAAATAGGAACCCTATGCATTTTAAGTCTTAAATCCCTATTCCCTACTCCAAACCCATTCTACATTTTGACTTTATATTAGCTAGCATTCTCTGGAAAAGGAACCAACAGGAAATATCCATAGATATGAAATTAATAAAACTGTCTCATGTAACCGTGGCCACATAGAATTCAAAATCTGTAGGGCAGGCTGTGAAGCTGGTGTCTCCAATGAAGGGTCTAGATGAACTCCACAGGAGAGGCTTACCAGCTGAAGTAGGGAGGGGGAAGGTCTCTTTTAAATCCTCCTTAAAAGCCTTCCAGTGATTAGATTAAGCATCACTCATTGCAGAAGATACTCCTCTTGGCTGATTGCAAATGCGATCAGCTATGGATGCAGCCAGTGTTATTATGATTTAATTCTATGGAATATCCTCATAGCAACAGACAGGCCAGCACTTGCCCAACCAGACAAATGGGCACCACCACCTGGCCAAGTTGACACATGAACCTGACCATGACAGCCCAACCCTTGTCAACTTGGCAGCTATACATATCACTTAAACCATACTTAACCTCAAAATAGATAACGATAAAATACACATTATTTCCTCACCTAACAATACTCAACTGTCCTGTGTACAACCGGAAATGCATTAGCTCTCCCCAGAATAGGGTGCGAGTCCTTGGGTAATATTCATTTTTAACCTTGATATGTTGCAATTTAAATACTATAACATGAACACAACAGCATTACAGTCCTCGTTTCTGTAACTGATCACGTGGTTGTAGTTCATATTTATCACTACCTTCTTCCAATACCCATTCCATGTTCCCTTTACCCTTAGCAAGCACTTCAGCTGGCTGTGGTTCTTTGCCTGGTGGGGTGACCCAAACCTTCATTCCTGAAGTTTCAGCACCATTGGTAGTTCTATATGGATTGGGTTGTTGCAGTTTTCCATTGATTTTAATCACAGGTCACGGTAGTACTAAAAGATGCCCTAGGGGATCTCCTGTATTCCAGGAAAACTTCTTTACCCCCATTGTGTAGTTGCAGTCCTATTTCCCTCTGATAGTCAGGGTCAGTCACCCCAGCCAGAAATGTAATCCTCTTCATGGCTTTTTGATCCAGGGGCATGAGCAGCCCAAAGTGACCAGGTGGCAGTCTTAGATTCCAGTTCAATGGAATCATTGTTGTTACTCCTGGTGGAAGCACTCCCCCTTATGGAACTAAAACCTGTAGACCAGCAGAGCTCAAGGTTGCAGGGAGAGGAAGCAAAAATTTTCCCATTGGATCACTAGGGGTAATAGTGAGTTCCTGAGCCCATGGATCCTGGCTATGGGAGAAACAGCACCATCCAGTGGACACTGATTCAGAGTGTACACCGCTTCCTGGAGAACATTACCCCAGCCCTACAAGGTATTGCCACCTGGTTGGAAATGTAATTGAGTTTTCAAAAGGCTATTCCACTGTTCTATCAATCCAGCTGCTTCTGGATGATGGGGAGCATGATAAGATCAGAGAATTTCATGAGCATGTGCCCATTCCCACATTTCATTTGCTGTGAAGTGTATTCCTTGGTCAGAAGCAATGCTGTGTAGAATACCATGATGATGGATAAGGCATTCTGTGAATCCATGGATAGTAGTTTTGGCAGAAGCATTGCAGAGTATGTGTCTATTCCATTAGAACAAATCGCTGCCTCTTCCATGAAGAGAGTGATCCAGTGTAATCAGTCTGCCACCATGTAGCCATATCAGGGGCTGAGTGTGGGTCTTTGCTGCTGGCAGATTGGGCACTCAGCAGTGGCTGTAGCCAGATCAGCCTTGGAGAGTGGACATCAATGTTGCTGAGCCCCTGCATAACCTCCATCCCTACCACCATGACCACTTTGTTCATGAGCCCATTGGGCAATAACAGGAGTTGCTAGGGAAAGAGGCTGACTGATATCCACAGAACGGGTAATCTTATCCATTTGATTATTAAAACCTTCCTCTGCTGAACTCACCCTCTGGTGTTCATTCACATGGGACACAAATATCTTCATGTTTTTAGCCCATTCAGAAAGGTCTATCCACATACCTCTTCCCCAGATCTCTTTGCCACCAATCTTCATATCATGCTCTATCCAAGTCCCTGACTATCCCTCCAAACCATTAGCAACAGTTATGGGTCAGTATACAAACACACCTCTAGCCAGTTCTCCTTCCAAACAAAATGAACCATCAGGTGTACTACTCGAAGTTCTGCCCACTGGGAGGATTTCCCCTCACCATTGTCCTTCAGGGACAACTTAGAAGAGGGTTGTAGTACTGTAGCTGTCCACTTTCAGGTGGTACCTGCATATCGTGTAGAACCATCTGTAAACCAGGTCTGAGTTTTCTCTTCCTCAGTCAATTCACTGTAAGGAACTCCCTAAGAGGCCAAAGCTCTGGTCTGGGAAAGAGAAGGTAATGTGGCAGGCATGCAGAACATGGGCATTTGGGCCACTTCCTCATATAACTTACTTCTGCCTTCAGGACCTGCTCTGGCCCTATCTTGTATATACCATTTCTATTTTATGATGGAGTGCTGCTGTGCATGCCCAACTTTATGGCTTGGTGGATCAAACAACACCCAGCTCATGATAGACAACTCAGGTCTCATGGGAACTTGGTGGCCTGTGGTTAAGCATTCAGTCTCTACTAAGACCCTGTAGCAGGCCAAAAGCTGTTTCTCAAAAAGAGAGTAGTTATCTGCAGCAGATGGTAATGGTAAGGCTAGGTTCCAAATTCTTAAGGGTATGTGTTGTGATTCTCTTATAGGGGCCTGCCAAGGTCTCCAGACAGCATCTCTATTTGCCACTGACACTTCTAGTACCATTAGATCTGCTGGATCATATGGTCCAAGTGGCAAAACAGCTTGTACAGCAGCCTGGACCCATCTCAGAGCCTCCTCTTATTCAGGCCCCCACTAAAAATCAGCAGCTTTTCTGGTCACTTGATAAATGGGCCAAGTAGCCCACCCAAATGAGGAATATATTGTTGCCAAATCCAAAGAGACCAACTAGGCATTGTGCTTCTTTTTTTGTCATAGGAGGGGGCCAGATGCAGCAACTTATCCTTCACCTTAGAAGGGATATCTCAATATGTCCCCACATCACTGGACACCTAGAAATTTCACTGTGGTGGAAGGCCCCTGTATTTTTGTTGGATGTATCTCCCATCCTCTGACATGCAAATGCCTTACCAATAAGTCTAGAGTAGTAGCTACTTCTTGCTCACTAGGTCCAATCAACATGATATATCACTAATATAATGGACCAGTGTGATGTCCTGTGGGAAGGAGAAATGATCAAGGTCCCTGAGGGCAAGATTATGACATAGGGCTTGAGAGTTGATATACCCTGAGATAGGACAGTGAAAGTATATTGCTGATCTTGCCAGCTGAAAT
This sequence comes from Myrmecophaga tridactyla, assembly GCA_004026745.1. NCBI lineage: Eukaryota > Metazoa > Chordata > Mammalia > Pilosa > Myrmecophagidae > Myrmecophaga > Myrmecophaga tridactyla. The sequence goes on from PVIY010004202.1 coordinate 12,986, forward strand.
AAAACTGTTTCTGGTGGTCCTTATTAACAGCTATTGAGAAAAAGGCATTTGCCAGATCAATAGCTGCATACCAGGTACCAGGAGATGTACTGATTTGCTCAAGCAATGATACCACATCCGGAATAGCAGCCACAATTGGAGTTACTACATGGTTGAGCTTATGATAATTCACTTCATCCTCCAAGACCCATCTGTTTTCTGCACAGGCCAAAAATAGGAGAGTTGAATGGTGATGTGTTGGGAATCACCACCCCTGCATCCTTCAAGTCCTTAAGAGTGGCAGTAGTCTCTGCAATCCCTCCAGGAATCTGGCATTGTTTCTGATTTACTATTTTGCTAGGTAGAGGCAGTTCTAGTGGCTTCCACTTAGCCTTTCCCAGCATAATAGCCCTTTCTCCATGAGTTAGAGAGCCAATTCTGCCAGTTGCTCAGTATGTCTATTCCAATTTTGCATTTTGGAACCGGGGAAATAACAACAGAATGGATCTGGGGGCCCACTGGACCGACCATGAGATGACCTGAGCTAAAACTCCATTGTTCACCTGATCTCCATAAGCCCCCACCCTGACTTGTGGACCAGAGTGACATTTGGATCCCCTGGAATTAATGTTGCTTCTGAACCACTGTCTACTAATCCCCCAAATATTGATCATTTCCTTTTCCCCAGTGCACAGTTACCCTGGTAAAAGGCCATCAGTCTCCTTTGGGAAAACTTGGAGGAAGATTAACAATACAAATATGTGGCAGTATTACAGGGTCTTCCCCCAAAGGGACTTGGCCTCCCTCTCATTCATTGGGCTCTGGGTCTGTAAACTGTCTCAAGCCTGGAAATTGATTAAAGGTCCGTGACTTTGTGTTTTTGTAATTCAAGTTAGACTTCTGTTTACTTGACCCAGAGCTCTTTTATTTATACAGCTCAAAAAAGAATTTAGTAGACTGCCCATCTATTGTACTTCTACGTACTGAATCATCTACTAGTCAATGCCACAAGTTTCTGTGAATCAGATTATTTTGACCTCTGCTTTGAGTCTGCTGTCTATTATGATAGCCACATCTACTTTGTCTTTGGCAATTAAGTGCTACCACTTGGCTTCTGCCAACTCGGGATCCTGTCATCCCCATTGTGTTTAAGAATTCCAGCTCAGTGACAGCAGTTCCACAGTAATATCTGTGCAACTACAGAGCTCTTCAAGAATGGTGGCATTAATCTCACAAATTTATTTCTCATAGTTCTGGTAAAAGATGCATCCTTGGGACATTCCTTGGGTGTAAGAGCAGGGGTTCCATGATAAATCCATGCTTACCTTCCAATCTCTCTAAGCCTCTGGATCCCCTCATCTACAGTATACCAGGGCAGATCTGGCATTTCAACCTCAGATAATGTTGGCCACCTTTTGATTCATGTTTCAGCTAACCATCCAAACAAACTGCTAATGCCTTTTCTAACCCCTCGAGCTATAACATTGAATGCAGAATCTCTGCTTAGTGGACCTGTATCAATAAATTCAGCTTGATCCAGTTTTATATACCTCCTACCATTATCCTAAACCCTTAAAATCCATTGCCACACATATTCCCCTGATTTCTGTCTATATAAATTGGAAAATTCACAGTTCTTTTGGAGCATAATGTACCTCCTCATGTGTGATACTTTGTATCTCACCTTTAGGTGCCTGTTGGGACTTTAGTCTAGTTATAGGTCTGGAAGAAATGAGGAGTCATGGGGGTGGGTCATGAAAAGAATTAGAAATATCTTCCAAGCCATTTGCTTCAGGGCCTTCATTTGCAGTTTCATCTGGTGAAACAAAATTAATCATTCTAGGGCTAATCTCTTTAGGTGGAGGTTGGGTGGCCAACTCCTCAGGACAGGGTGGAGGTGTGGCAGCTATGTCCTCAGGGCAGACTATTACAGGGTTATCTAGAGAAGACTCAGCATGTCCTAGGGGTTCAACCTCTCCACCAACATCATTATCAATCCATATGTCACCATCCCATTTTTCAGGGACCTACTCCTTTCCAATCAATGGCCTCACTTTAATGGCAGACACTATGCAAGATTGAGATTTCAGTTTATGTTATAAGGTTGCTACTCTAACAATAAGATTCGGAGTCTGATCTTCAGAACTCTCATGTTTACGGCTACAGGAAAGAAGATTTTCCTTTAGGATTCATAGAAGTGCTTACATCTCTCAGATGGTGCATAAGCTTCTCATTTGAAGACTTAAGCCCATCTCTTTCAGTCATTAATGTATACAGTGTATCTAACAACAACCCACCAACATCTCTCTACTTCCTATTTCCACAAAACTCCGTAAAGGTGTCAAAAACATTATCCCCCAGAGCCTGGCTTTGTGCGAGTGAAGCATTAGAAGAATCCAATGGTGATATTTTAACTATCTCTTTTGCCAACTCACCCCATGGATTGGCAATATCATTCTAATTACAGGAATCAGAGTGCAGTCAGAGTAGAAAACCAATCATAAAAACCCATTTTTAAGATTCTGTTTCTTAAGAACTATTCCTGGTACCAAGCTGTATTAGTTAGGGTTCTCTGGAGAGACAGAATCAACAGGAAATATCTGTAAATATAAAATTTATAAAATTGTCTCACGTAACCATGGGAACATAGAGTCCAAAATCCATAGGGCAGGCTGTGAAGCTGACAACTCTGTCGGAGGGTCTGGACAAACTCCACAGGAGAGGCTTGCTGGCCGAAGCAGGAAGCAAGCCTATCTCTTCTGAATCCTCCTTAAAAGACTTCCAGTGATTAGAGTAAGCATCACTCATTGCAGAAGACATTCCCCTTGGCTGATTACAAATGCAGCCATTGTGATCATGATTTAATTCTATGCAGTGTCCTCATAGGAACAGACAGGCCAGCATGTGCCCAAACAGACAAATGGGCACCACCACCTTGTTAAGTTGACACATGAACCTAACCAAGACTCCATGAGTTTGCTTACTCTGTTTCAAAACAGTGATATAATATTTTCCCTTCTGTGTCTGTTGCTATTATTTTTAATAGCAGCCATTCTAATGGGTATGAAATAGTATTTCATTGTGGTTTTGATTTGCATTTCCCTAGTGGTTAATGATGTTGAGTGTCTTTTCATGTGCTTTCTGACCATTTGTAAATCTTCTCTGGAGAGATATCTGTTCATGTCTTTTGCCCATTTGTTGTTAAGTTGAAGGATTTCTTTATATATCCTGGATTTTAAAACTTTATTGGATATGTGGTTTCCAAATATTTTCTTCCATTGTGTAGATTGTCACTTTAGCTTCATGAAAAGTTCTTTGGGGCACAAAAGTGTTTAATTTTGTTGAGGTCCCATTTATCTACTTTTTCTTTTGTTGCTTCTGCTTTGGGTGTGAAGTCTAAGAAACCATTACCTATCACACAGTCCTGCGGTAGGGAAGATGCTTCCCTATATTTTCTTCTAGGAGTTTGAGAGTTCTGGCTTTTATATTCAGGTCTTTGATCCATTTTGAGTTGATAGCTATATATGGTGTGAGATGGAGTCCTCCTTTTTTATGTAAATGGAAATCCAGTTTCCCAGCACTATTTGTTGAAGAGAATATTTTTCCCCCCAGTGAGTGGTCTTTGCTCCTTTCCCAAAAAAAACAGTTGGCCATAAATGTGAGGTTGATTTCTGAGCTCCCAATTCTATTTCCCTAGTCTATATGTCTGTCCTGTACTAGCGCCATGCTGTTTTGATTACTGTGGCTTTGAAATCAGTTTTAAGATTGGAAAGTGTGAGTCCTCCAACTTCATTCCTCTTCTCAAGATAGTTTTTAGCTATTTGGGACCCTTTACCCTTTCACATAAATATGATGATGGGTTTTCCATTTCTGCAAAGAAGGCTGTTAGAATTTTGATTGGGATTGCATTGACTCTATAAATTGTTTTGGGTAGTTTTGACATCTTAATAATATTTAGTCTTTCAATTAATGAAAATCCATTTATTTAGGTCTTCTTTGATTTCTTTTAGCGATGTTTTGTGGTTTTCTGGGTACAAGTCCTTTACCCAAGGACTGTGTACAAGTCCTTTATTAGATTTATTCTTATATATTTGATTCTTTTAGTTGGTAATTTGAATGGAATTTTTTCTTCTGGTTGCTCATTACTTGTGTATCAATATTCTTGATTTTGGGGTGTTGATCTTGTTCCCTGCCACTTTTCTAAATTCATTTATTAATTCTAGGAGCTTTATTGTGGATTTTCAGGATTTTCTGTATATGGGAACATATCATCTGCAAATAGGGAAAGGAGTCCTTTATTTTTGTACTTTCATTTTACCCTAGATTTATTTTGCTTTTGGTTTAACTAGGACATAAGGCCCTAATTATTTCATTCCTGTCAATATTTGAGAGTTAAGTGCTAAAATAGACAGAAGTTAATTCAAATACATAGTATTTTCTCACCCAAAAATATATGGAGAGTTATAAAGGTGTATGTGAGGTTTTCAAGTTCAGAATACATTCCCAATCCATCTACTACTTTATGTCTCAATCGTTACCTAATTTATTTGTTTATACTAAATCTCTCATTTGGACTGTAACAGCTTCCTAATTTTTCACCTTGCTACCTTTCTTGCATGCCTGCAATCAATCCATTTGTCTAGCATAGACAAAGTGATCTTTTAAAGATAAAGGATATTATGAAAGGTCAAAACCCTTTCATGGTAATTCACGGTCCTAGAATAAAACCCTAATTTCTCAGTGTGACCTGTAGGGCTCAGTATGATTTCCCCCCCACATCTCATTCCAGACCTCATTTCTTTTTATTTTCCCTCATTTGTTGCATTCTGACCACACTGGCTGCCCTTCTCTTCCTGCAAACACCAATTTCATTCTTGCCTAGGGCCTTTATACCTGGCATTTCCTCCACCTAGATTGTATTATGACAGATTTTCTCATTCTTAGTTTTCTTATTCAGATGTTACCTCTCCAGGGAGGTCCTCTCTGACTACTTTCTTTAAATTCACCCTCTTCTTCCCCTACCCACTTCCTCTCCTATTACCTTGTTTTATTTTTTCATATCACAGCCACCATCTGAAATTGTTTACTTATTTATTGTCCATTTCCACCACAGAATGTAAACTCAATAGGCCCAAGACATTGTCTACCTTGTTTTCTGTTCTAACCTTAGTACCTAAAGCCAAATATATATATATATATTCATTAACTATTTGTCAAATGAATCATGTCAAATAGAAAAAAATAATGATTGTACTGCTTTCTAGATACAGTATAATGTTTTCTAATCAAATAGTGAATTAATGGATCAGACATAGAAAAATTGGTTTTGTATTTAATTTATGAACATTTTGAAAATAATTTATTCAAATGCTTGGACAGACTTAATTTGAAATAAGCACAAGCTTTCAGAAAAGTTGGAAGTACAGTGCCAGAACTATTTTTTCTCCTAAATCTTTTGAGAATGTGTTGCTCACCCCTGAATACTTAAGTGTGTGTTACTAACAAGGACATTCTCCTACATAACAAAATTTTAACCATCAAATCAGGAAATTTACATTGATACATTATTACAGTATAATCTTCAAAATTCATTAGCGTTTCACCAGTTGTGCCAATAATGCCCTTTATAGCAAAGGATCCAGGTTGGAATCACTCACTGCATTTGTTGGCATGTCTCTTTAGCGTCCTTGAATTTGGGATAATTCCTATTTTACCTTAATTTTAATGATCTGGATACTTTTAAGAATAAAAGGCCAATTATTTTTGAAGCATGTTCCTCAATTTGGGTGGTTTGATATTTCTTCATGCTTCCATTCAGTTATGCATCTTTGATAGAAACATGTCAGAAATAATGCCAAGAACTTCTTGTTGCATCCTGTAATGTGGCATGTGATTTTGATTGTTTCATTGCTGTTGATATTTACTTTGATCTCTTAAGGCAGTATCTATCAGAGCTCTCTGCTGTAAAGTTACTCTTCTTTCCCTTTGTATTAAGTATTTTGGGGGTAGGTACTTTGGGATTACATAAAATATCTCTTTCCTTATCAAACTTGCAATTTATCTATCTGTGCATTTAAATATGTTTATTTTCTATTTTATTCAGTGGTTTATAATCCATTACTGCCTTTATTTAACATGATGCTCAAATTGTCCCCAATTTGTGGAAGCTGGCTTCTGTGTCCTTTTGACATGTCCCCATCATTCTCTGTGCACATCCTTCCTCCTTGCCATAACAAGTTGATCTAGGCTCATTCTGTACTTCCCCTTTCCAATTCTTCTTATAATCAGCCATTTCTCCAAGAAGCCTTAGTTTCTTTTTAGTTGAGAATGGTGTTCAGAAACCAAGATATGGACACTCATTGCTATAAGATGTCATTGCTTCCACGCCTTCTCATTGGGCAGTCCTAGGGAATATAAATATGCATACACTCACACATTTATATCTGTTTCTCTTTTTGGGTGTGTGTGTGCATATGTGCGTTATCATCAACCTGTTTGTAATCTATAGTTATCATCAACCTGTTTATCAAAAACCACAGGTTCACTCCAATTCCAATCCTCTCTCAATCACACCCTAATCTGCCTCTTTGGGTGAGTTTACATGGTGTTTGTCAGATTAACGGTAGCCAAAGTTTAGTTTGGCCTTTGATAGCAAATTAACAGGGATTATATCCATAAAGTCTGAAAAAAGGTATGGTGAATGGGACATTTTGGGGTCATACATAGGGGAAAAGACTGAGAAATATATACTGAATATCCAAATGGATACTTAGTAACAATTTCTCACAAACATTCTACTTTACTATATGTCAAAATTCGTAAGACTGTAACACTCTCTCCCATCGCCCCCTGACCTGGACTCAGGAAATCACTGGTTTTGTTTTTGTTGCTCTTTTAGCTAACTTAAGCTTTTCCATACTTCTTAAGGTATTACTACTTTGTGTAGCATATATATATATAATGATATATGACATAATAATATAAAAATATCAATATATGATGTAGGAGGGAATGAAATGATATGGTTAGCAGTTTCAGGCCTCCCCAGTAAAATATTAGTGCCAAAAGAACTTGTGACTGTATATGTTGAGAAGGCCAGAGGGAGGGCAGTAAGAATTGGGGCAGTGAGAAATGAGGCGATAAAAGTGAGCACATGCAAGCTTCCTGATGACTGAGTGGCAATTCCAAAGAAAATCTTCGTGTTTTCATAAGCCTGTGTGAGTGCAAATTATTCAAGCCCCAAGTTTACACCAGCAAAAGTGGGAAAACAGGATGAAGAGTGATTATTTTTTAAAAGGACCTGCTTTGGGATGGAAATCTGGTTCATGGAGAGAGCTGGAAGTGCTGGAGGCTGATGTCCGCTGACAGCGCAGGATAATTCATGCGTTGAAGGCAAGTGAAAACAAAATACCTTGCCAATTAAATGCCCATTGTGGAGTTTAGCCTTGAGCAAGATCCCAGTTTGGTCTGTTGAAATTATTTAGGTCATTAATTAATTTAAAATCACAACGATGAGCCTTGTCATTAATAATGTATCCCTTTAGACTGGGATCTAATTGCTCACCCTTCGCTTGTCTTTTGCTTCACAATTCTTCAGGAATGCCTGAGACATTATTTGACTGTAGCGGTTGCTTTTCCTGTCCCAGCGGGAAAGAAGGCTAATGGAAAAAGCACTAGCACTGAAGTGCGTTTTTGTTCAATTTTCCTTCTCATTTTATAAAAAGAAGCAATAAGATTTCTGTAAAAGAAGGACATGAGAAAAGACATTAAGGGTGCTGAATAGTTTAACTAAGATTCAATGTTATTTAATTTTAGTGATTTTAATTGTGACATAGATTGTTAGTTTTCTATTAGTATTTTTTTTTATTATGGTTATATTGGTTTAAAAAGTAATGCTATTAAACTAATGTTCTACAGCATGAAGGGGAATTGGTTTTTTGTGGCTTTTGATGTTTCCAGCTAGATTAATTTTGTTTAAACAGTTCTTTTACTTCCTAATAGTACTAAGGCTTTAAAAAAATATAAAAGGGTAGATATAAATCCATTTTGGCTGTAAGCCTAGTTTGGTTATGGTGAAAAAGAAGATTCAGTTCAAATTCCTTGATTTCCTAGCTATATATTTGTTTCTCAAATGCTATTAGTAATAAATGGCCATTATCAAGAGTTCAGGAATCCTCCCCTCTCCCCACCATATAAAAAAATAGAGCAAAAGTAAAATTACGGTATTAACAAGGAGCCAATAATTGCATTGAATCCACTTTACCACTAGATGTCCCTATATAGATGCTCCTTCTACCTGAAAGTCTTCTTTAAAGAGACACCAACAAAATCAGAGGGGTGCTTGCTCCTCCTAAAGCCTTTTTCCTTACTCTAAATTGGCACCCTGATTCTGACCAGATGCTTTTCCCTTCTTTCTGGAGAATAATGGCAGAGAACTGGACAGGACTTGAAATAAGGAAAAAGCAAAGGGGATTAGGTTTAGGCATTGGCCCAAGTATCTATTAACAATTCATGAGTCCTAGATATATAGGGATGTAGTTTAGATTTATAGACAACTTTCAATTAGCCATGATAAAAAGAAGGAGAGGTTTGGGTTTGAAATATCTAATCAAATGGCAGTTAATTTTAATTTATATTTGTTAATGAATCACGTTTGCATTTATGGTTTGAGTATGGGTGTTTGGTGTTCTGATAATTAATGAAATTCCAATATTAGACTCATACAGATAATATTGCTCTCCAAAGGGACTTGGACTTATTGAACTTTCTTATACAGCTTATATCATAACTTTTCTCTGTTTTTCATATTTGGAGATTGGCCATCCCAGCTGCCAGACAATGTGACATGCTATCTTTACCTGAGCTCATTTCCTCAAAAGTGTGCTTCATTTTCAGCTCTCAGTTACCTGCAAGGGAGGGAATAACTGAATCTTCTCATTCAAAATATCTCTTTTTCAGTTTTAGGTTGTGTGAAGTCATAAAAGTGGATTTGAAATGATAGTGAAGTAACTTCCTTGTGATACCATCTGTTTTCAAATCATTAAGATCATTCAACACATCTTTGTAGTATTTTCTGAAGTAAAATACAGTATTAATAATCTTCCTATAAAAATAAATTAGTGCCAAATAACCTAAAATAATTTAACTTTTTTTTATTTTAAAGAAAGCATTTATATTTTGGGAGTTGTCTTTCTGAAAATTTTCTTCTTAGTTTTGAAGAAAGAGACAAATGGACATCTTGTCTTCTGTTTCCCTTAATGCAAAATGATCTTTTAGAAATGGTGTTATTTGGGCAAGTTTGAAGAATGTGAATAATTGCAGGAGATTGACATGGACAATTGTGGTCCTGTGTCTTAAAAATGGGAAGAAAAATTCTGCAACTTAAAAGCTGGAGAATTTAGTAATCTAGATAATAGCATAGGATGAAGTTTGCAAGCCCTCCAGAGAAAAGTGATCATTAAGAATAAGTGGGGTAGCATAGCGGTGGCTCAGTGGCACGATTCTTGCCTGCCGTGCCGGAGACCTGGGTTCGAATAAGTGGACAAAAAGTAAATAAGTTAGAGGGTGGGAGGGAAGTATAGGATGTTTTGGGTGTTCTTTTTTACTTTTAATTTCTATTTTTATTCTTAATGTCTATGGAGTAATGGAAATGTTTAAAAATCTATTGTAATGATGAATGTACAACTATATGATGATACTGTGAACCACTGATTGTATACTTTGGATGATTATATAGTATGTGAATATATCTTAATAAAATTGCATTTTTTAAAAACTTTTTTGTCATATAACATATATACAAAGCAAAGAAATAAAAAAGCAATAGTTTCTAAGCACTCTTCAATAAGTGGTTACAGGACAGATCCCAGAGTTTGTCATGAGCTACCATATGATCCTCTCATATTTTTCCTTCTAGCTGCTCCAGAATATAGCAGGCTAGAGGGCTTAAATACATTTTTATCATCACAATCGACTTTTTTTTTGTGAATAATAACATATGTACAAAAAAGCTATAAATTTCAAAGCACAGCACACACTTAGTTATAGAACATATTTCAGACTTTGACATGGGTTACAATTTCACAATTTTAGGTTTTTCTTCTAGCTGCTCTAAAATACTGGATACTAAAAGAGATATCAATTTAATGATTCAGCATTCATATTCATTTGTTAAGTCCCATCTTCTATGCATAATTCCACCATCACCTTTGATCTTTCCATACCTCTCTTTGGGGTTGTTTAGGCTATGGCAATTCTAAATTTTTGATATTGGAAGGATCTGTCACTAATATGGGGTAGGGAGATGGAACTATCAGATGCTCTGGAGAGGCTGGGCTAGGTTTCAGAACTTATCTGGACCAGGGACCCATCTGGAGGTTGTAGGTTTCTGGAAAGTTACTCTAGTACCTGGAACCCTTGTGGAAAAAATTGTATTTTTTGAAAAAGATTTTGAGTTTAATCCACATGTAGAGTGAAACTTGGAGAGTTTTAATTAATTCTAGTCCTTAGATTTATAGTGATAGTATCCAAACCAACATGCAAAATGCCTGGAAAAATAGATAACATACCAACTTTTTTTTAGACTGCCAAGGGAACAGAGCTAGAGAGTTAACTAAAGGTCAAATTCTCATGTAGAAGGAGGAAACATATTGCTTCCCTCTGCCTTCAGACACATACTAAACTCCATATACAAATTTACTTATTCAGATTATATTCATCTTGGTTTATCTCATTTCCGTCTTATCCTTGGAAGAATCAGTTGTACTTATGCCAAAAAGTGGCCTTTTTTTTGTTTGTTTTTTCATATCTATCAACTCTACTCATCATCTTCTTTCAATTCACTAAAAACAAAAAACAATTGTAAGGACACACAACAACCAGTGAGAAGGAGTTAACAAGGCAGGAAATTTTAGGTATTGCCAGAACAGAGATTTTTCTCCACTAAAATCAGAGCGAGTGCCTTGTATGGAACTGGAATGATTCAAGAAGACATATCTGAACAAAGGTGTCCTGGGATGCAAAATTTCCAAAAAGCAACAAGATTTTAAAATTATGAGTATAGATGACATCTCCAATATTACTTGACTACTTTTTATAGGACTGCCTCATGCACACACATTGGTCTTTTTACTCTTACCTGTAGGCATATTCTAAATATGTTTTCTTTCAATGGTTTTCTTCTGTGAAATGAAACAAAGGCACATTTTATGATATGGCTAAAATCCATTATTCAACCAATGTCCGACTAATAGCCAATAAATAGTTATTTGTAAGTTAGCACTTTTCGTTTTTTTTTGAAGGGTCAATCAAAGGCTGTATTCTAGTTTAAAAGCTGCTGGAATGCCCTATGCCAGAAATGGAATGGTTTTTTAAAAGGAGAATTTATTAAGTTGCAAGTTTATAGTTTTAAGGCTGTGAAAATGTCCAAATTAAGTCAAGGCTATGAAAATGTCCAAATTAAGTCATTCACAAGAGGTTACCTTCACTCAAGAAAGGCTGATGAAGTTTGGGGTTTCCCTCTCAGTTGGAAGGGCACATGGGAAAGTCTGCTAGCTTTCTCTCCCAACTTCTTGTTTCCTGAAGCTTCCTGGGGACATTTTCCTTCTTCATCTCCAAAGGTCTCTGGCTGCATGGGCTCTCAAGCTTTTTCCAAAATGGTTCCCTCTGAAAGGGCTCCAGTAAGCAACCCTGCCTTGAATGGATGGAGACACATCTTCATGGAAATCATCTAATCAAAAGTTACCACCCACAATTGGGTGGGTCACATCTCCATGGACAATCAAAAAGCTCCTACACAGTAATATTGAATGAGGATTAAAGGACATGGTTTTTCTGGGGTCCACCACAGATTCAAACTGGCACAGGCTGTTTAAATGATATCTGTTGTTTTTGTTAAGGGTTGGTAGCAACTTTATGTTGCAGAGCTAGAAAAATGACACATTGTGCTTTGATTTATACCTTTAATTTACAGTACCTTTTAAAAAAATAGAAATTCCACTAATACTCATAGAAAGCCAAGCTTTTCAATGTATTTTACCAAATATATTCCTCAAATAAAATCTAACACGAAAGCCAATATACAACAAAATAAAGTGAAGTTGTACACTTTGAAATGTGGGGCAGGATAGTGGAGTCTGGAGTCCTGTGACAAATTGCTCAAGAATCTTACTTAACCTGATGCAGCCTTTGAGGCATAACCAGAAGGTTATGAAAAAATAGTTGGAAAATCTCTAGTATAAAGCAAAGGGTATTGGAGCTCTAGACTCATCTTTTTTTAAATATAAATTTAATTTAATTTATAAGTTTACAGTTCTAAGGAAGTGAAAATGTCCAAATTAAGGCACCAACAAGAGGTTACCTTCACTCAAGAAAGGCTAAGAGTCAGGAACACCTCTGACAGCTGGGAAGTCATGTGGCTGGCATCTCCTAGTTCCTTGCTCCTGGCTCTGTTGCTTTCACCTTCTGGTCCTGTGGGGGTTCCTCATTTTGTTTCTCTGGGGCTGACTTTCATCTCTTGGCTTCCCTCAGCTCTCTCCAGGTTCTGGCTTGCTTAACATCTCATGGTGACATCTTTTGGGCTCCAAGCATCTCCAAATATCCATGTCTCTTCTCTCCATGTGTCTGCATCTGTGTCTAGACTCATCTTTGCAACTAGTTAGGTAACTCTGGACAAGCCACTTTATCTCTCTAGGCCTATTTTCAGGCCTTGTCTGAAAATAGGGTGAGTAGAATTAAATGGGTTTTAAGGTTCTTTAGGACTTGGCTAAGTGCTTATGGTTCTGGAAAAATTAAATTTCAACTAAATGGTTAATATTCAAAGATCTAGAGGATGATTTTAAAAATTTATCCTGTTTTTAAGTTGGGAACAGCAAAGCTCTATTAAATTTAAGCTAGTTATCAGCTTTGCTATGTAAGAACCCTGTTTTGGTCTACTTCTGCTTATGGGGGGTTATTTGATGGCATATTTATAGTACTTGGTGTTTTCACTTTCTTTTATAATCACTGTTTGAATTTTAAGCTTTTGTGTAGCAGGTTGTCAACAAAGGAAAAAAGGTATAGTTTCAATTATTTTGAGTGACTTTTCATTTATATTAAGCAAACCGCTTTTTTGATATAATGCAGTGCTTCAGGAATCACTTTTATGAGTGCAAGTAATATCTGAGCCCAAGAAAGGCACTTTTTTGGATAACTTTTTTTCCTTGTGGTTCCCTGAGATTGCTTGGTAAAATGTTGGGGGAGCTCACAAGCAAAGAGCAGGAGCATGTGCTGTGTGTTGCGCAATAACATAGAGGCCTGGCCCACAGGCTGTCTTCCTTGTTATCGCCCTACACATGTCCTCCAGGGTCCCTGGGCTTGGGTAAGTGACATGAAGGTGTGAGGATCTTTTTCCTATTCAATAGATTGAGATCGGTAATACTAATTTAATAACACATTAAAAAAGTGATCAATCAAGGGCAGTCCCATCACCAGGAATGATACTCTTGTGCAGTGGGATATCTTGCTGGTAGGATTTGTCTTAGACCCTGCCGTGATCATATGAGTAATAATGCACTCAGTACATTGAACACAAACTGAAGGACGTACCAGAAAGTACTTTCCTTTATATTCCATTGTTCATTTAAATGTATGCAGCACAGAAGCTGGTTTTTCCCCTGCCCCTGAAAATATGTTCGTTCCAAAGAAAACCTTGGGTAATCTAGAGTCTAAATCCAAAAAGTAAAATGCATGGCTCCATTAAGAGCCCAAACATCAATCTTCATTAAAATATGAAACCTGATTTAAGGTTGAAGCTCCTCCTCCTGCAATTCAGGGCTGGTACTTCTCAGGAAGCCCATGGTTCCAGAAGGGGTGGCACACAATTAGCTGTGGGATGGGCTTTAGCTCTCGTGCCTACCTAGACTTCAACTCCTCCTCTTCTTGCTTTAACTTACTTTTGACCTCTCCCATGTTGGTGGATGGACAGGAAGGAGAGGATAGAGGCAGGAAATATTTTACTTGACTTGGACTGTAGATGCAACAAGCATACAACCTGGCCATTACAGCTGCCACTTTTTTTCTTTTTAGAGCAAGTAGGTAGGAAATTTATTAGATACACATATAAGAGTACATGCAGGCACTCTTGTAAGATGATAGAGGCAAGAGGCCCCCAACACTGGGACCATTTGCTTTTATTGTTTCCCTTTACTTACTTCCTTTTCCTTTTCTTGTTGGAGGTCCTTCTTCCTACCCTCTCTTTTCTCCAGGGCAGTGCTTCGTGGTAGATAGTGCATTTGCGTAGGTCAGTTGGTCCCACCTGTCTCAGTCAATGAGTCACTCAGGTGGGGGTTGTTTGGGTTGGCGTTTGCCATAAGTTGGTAGACCCTGGACAGGGTTTCTGGGGACATGGGCCTTCTTGACCTTGATTAACTGTCCTTATTCAAGGACTTCTCTCCCCTATCAGGTCCCTGTTTTAGCTTGCCTCAACTTCCCCCTCAGTGAGTTCTCACCCTTTAAACTTAAGGGGTGCTGAGGGATGAGGGTCTGTTTTCTGTAGCTGCTTCTGGCTTGTCAGAGGGTGTAGCCCTGACTGATGGGACGTGGAACTTTCTGGCTACCTCATTTACACTGAGAGGGGAGGAGTCCAGAGGGGCACTTGGATCAGCTGAAAGTCCTCCCACCAGCATTGGTTTGGTGTGAAAGACTTCTAGTCAGTAAGAAATACGCTTGGTGAGAAGCTTAAAAATGCAAGGGCCAATCAATAGCAAGAGGTAGAAGTGAGCAGGCCTAGGAGATGCATGAGCCAAGAGAGATGGTGGAAGAGGGAAGGAAATGATCATCTTTAAGTTTAAGACGGATGCTTAGCTGGACAGCTCATTCTTGTTTAAGTGGAGACTAAGAGGGCACATGTGCTAAGTTAAGAGGTGTGGGAATTAGTCTTAGAAGGGCTTAATTAATTGGGCTGCAGCTTTGGCTGCTGTGTCAGCCTGGTTATTCCCTCAAGAGATATTATTATTTTTTGACGGCCAGGGCAATGAGTTACAGCTATTTCTGTCAGCAAGAGCATAGCATTTAAGAAATTGAGTGGTTGTTGTTTTTTTTTTTTGATGTGTGTGGTGTTTAATTGAGAGAAAGCCTTGCTCTTTCTACACTATTGCATGAGCATATAGGACAGGAAGGCTTAGCCTTTTCCCTTGTAATAGTTTTAGAGCTCAGGTGAGGGCAATTAGTTTTGCAGTCTGATTTAAAGCCCCTAGGGGTAGGGTTTTGACGTCACTCTGATTTGTCTTTAAATTTGGAGCCCCTATTGCTTAAGAAAATAGCAAGAATACCGCAGGTGGGACGTTTAATAGTTTTTCTTTAGTTGCTCAAGGAACTTTGCAAATAGTAGACAGGTTAAATTAGATAGTGTGTTATAGAAAATTTATAGCTTTTAATGGTTGCTGTATGAAATAATACTGGCGTTTAGGGCTGGAGAACCTTAATTTTGAGTTTTAAGTGTCACACAGATACTTAAAGTTTTAGGGAATTAGTAGGTTATACAAAGAACAAAGCACATCAGAATTTAGAAATAATAGTTAAAGCTCAGGAGTAACTGTGACTGCTATAAGAGATTACAATTTAAGCCTTTAATTCGTTATAACCATTTTAAATGAAGGTAATTTAGAAATACAAACATTTGACAATTATCTTATATTGGGGTTATTACCACAAGCCATAGCAAAAGTTTTGTCCTGTTTACCTTTACACATTTACTAGGGTTGTTAATTAACAAGTAGAATATAATTTATATACTTGCCTTGCTGCTCTTTTAAAGTCCTTTTTTTTGCAGGTGAAAATTAGACTTGTAGCTAACTCTATGTTCTTTTAGGGAAGTTTTAGAGTAAAGTAGTATAACTGACAAGTAAATTTGATTGTTTCTATGATTTGTAATTTTTAACATTATACAGAGTCGTATTAGGATAGAATGCTAAATTCTGGGGATTTAAAACAATTTCTAAATATATGATTAAATCCACTTATATAAATTTAGCTAACAGAGAGATAGAAATTTTTAAAAATTATTGTAATACTTCTTAAACACTTTTTTTTGTAATATGTTAACCTATTTTACCACCTTACTTTTACAAAGAGAAAGAACAAATTATTTGTAGCAGTTTTCCTTTAAGAGTGAGGAGTCTTGTTTTCTGAAATGAAGGGTGAGAAGGTTAACATTAACAGTAACAAGGATATTGTGGGGCTCCCCGGCCTGGTATCCCTTCCATATTGAGAGCAGGTCCTTTCACATAGCCGCCTATGTGACTGAGACTGATATCAAAGGTGATCAAACCTCCTGGACAGGAGGGATGTACAAATTGTGTCTATTTCAGTTTGCTAATGCTGCTGGAATGTAGTATACCAGAAATGGATTGGCTTTACAAAGGGGATTTATTAGGTTACAGATTTACAATTCTAAGGCCATGAAAATATCCAAATTAATGTATCAACAAGAGGATATCTTCACTCAAGAAAGGCCAATCATGTCTGAGGTTTCTCTGTTACATGGCAAGGCACAGAGTAATGTCTGATGGTCCTTCTCTCCTGGGTTGGTTTCCAAAGTGGCTCTCTCAGCAACTGTATATCCTTCTGGTTTCTCCTGGGGCATGTTCTTTCTTCAAACATCTGTGCTTTCTCCAAAATGTCTCCCTCTTAAAGGACTCCAGTAATCAGATTAAGAGCCACCTTGAATGGGAGGGGTCACATTTCCATGGAAATAATCTACTCAAGAGGTTCCACCCAACAATAGGTCTGCTCCCACAAGATTGGATCAGAAGAACATGGCTTTCTGGAGTACATAACAGTTTCAGACCAGCAATTCCCCCTCTGGACCTCCAAAAGACATGTTCTTTCCATATGCAAAATACACTCATTCCATCGCAATATCACAAAAGCCTTAAACCATTTCAGTAACAATACAGATACAATACAAAGTAAAGTAAAAAAACAGTACAAAAATCTCATCAAAATCAGCTACAGGCATGGTCTGTCCTAAAGTAAAATTGTCCTCTGGCTATGGACTTGTGAAATTCAGAACATGTTACCTGCTTTCAATATATAAAGGAGGAACAGTCATAGGATAAGCATTTCCATTTCTATAGGGAGAAATCGAAAGGAAAATGGGTCACTGGATACAAACTGTTCTGAAAACCTGCAGGCCAAGCTCCATTAGATTTCAAAGTCTAAGTGTCATTTATAGAATGATGTTTTATCCTCGAGGCTTGAGAGAGCAGCAGTCCCATTCTTTCCAAGGGCTTATGCAGGGGTTCTGCTTTCTGCAAACACTGGGATGAGAGTTACAAATACTGAGGAGACTACCTTGTTCTCAGCACCACACTCCTTATGCATCTGGGTGGTGCTCAGACCCTCTGCCACCTCCAGGGCAACATTCAATCCCTTCAAAACAGTGTGTGTCGCGGGGTGGCCAGGCTAGCCCCAATCCATGGGTAATGTGCTCAACCCTCATTAAGGCCTGAGACAGCAACAGTCTTCCCAATCAAAGAGGCAGAAGGCCAGCCCTCTGCCTCTGGGGCAAACTCATCCTTTCCACATGGATGGGTGGATCCACTCTCCAGGCCCAAGATTTCTGGGCTCCACACCTTAGCTTCCATGATTTTGCCTTTGAAGTCGTTTTTCCTTTAATTTGTCCCTTTTCTGTCCTTTTTAGTCCAGAATGGCAGTGATTCTGTTTATACAGAGCTCGCAAAGTATTTGTTGGCTTGACATTCAACACACAGGGGTCACAACCATCAGACAACAGGATTTTCCAAAAATCCTTTCTGGATAACTGCATTTTCATTCTGCCCTTTTCTAAAATGGCTGACTGGTTCCATGTTTGATTAAATCCTCACATGGGACACCATTTTCTGGGGACTCAGTATCTGGAAGCCCAGAATTTTCCAGACCATCAATTTCTGGTTTCTTTATACCTAGGAGCTTATCCCTTTCCTTCTCAGCTTATCCCTTATCCCTTCTCAGCTTATCCCTTTCCTATCACATTTTACTGTAAACAGCAAGAATAAGCCAGGCTGCATTTTCCACATTTAGTTTGGCCATTTCCTCAGCTAGATATCTCAGTTCGTCACTTTCAAATTCTCCCTTCCATCCAACACCAGGACTCAATTTTGCCAAATTCACTGCCACCTTAAAACAGAGGCCCTCTTTCTTCCAGTTTGCAATGCCACATTCATTATTTCTGTCTACAGTCTCATTGGAATTGCCTTTAGCATCTGTATTTCTACCAAGAGTCTCTTCAAAGCAGTCTAGGCCTTTTCTATAGAGCATTTCAGAGTTCTTCTAGAATCTTCCTCTTACCCATTTAAAAAGAAGTTTAAGCACATTTGGTATTTGCAAATTGAAGCACTCCACTTCTATGGTACCCAAATCTGTTTTGGTTTGCTAATGCTGTAAAATGCAATATCCCAGAAATGGATTGGCTTTTACAAAGGGGATTTATTAGGCTACAAAATTATAATTCTAAGGCCATGAAAATGTCCAAATGAAGGCATTAGCAAAAGGATATCTTCTCTCAAGAAAGGCCAATCACATCTGGGGTTTCTCTCTCATGTGTCATGGGAAGACACATGGTGACTTCTGCTGGCTCTTCTCTCTTGGGTTGGTTTTCAAAATGGTTCTCTCATCTCCTTTGGGTCCTTCTGGCTTCTGCTGGTGTGTTTTCTTTCTTCAAAAATCTGTGCTTTCTCCAAAATGTCTCCCTCTTAAAGGACTCCAGTAAGCAGATTAAGACCCACCTTGAATGGGCAGGGTCACATCTCCATGGAAGTAACCTAATCAAAAGTTCTCACCCAACAATAGATCTGCTTCCTCAAGATTGGATTAGAAGAACAAGGCTTTTCTGGGGTACATAACAGTTTCAAATCAGCACAGTGTCATAAAAAAGGCATTCAAACTCCCCTTCCTTGATTATGGTTGATAATAAGACCCTGTGTCAAAAGACCATGCTGAAACTCTGTTCTCACACCCTTGTCCTAAACCCATATAAGTCCTTGCATTTCCCCCTGTCCCCTTTACAGAGCACTAACCTTCATTTTCCATGGTTGGCCACCATCATGGAAGATTCTCTCCTGTTCATAAGTCCTAATTAAAATTCATGTCTAACTCTCTGCCTAATATATTCTTTGGTCTTTGGGCTGCCCTGATCCAAGCCCTCCAAGAATTGGGTTGAAACAGATATTATTCTGATATGATATTAAATTTTTATCTTTTAGTCAGAGTAGTTAGACAGTTAAGAAAAAATTTTTTTATAACTTTTCATTAAGAGTAGACTAACAATTTACATTATTTTAACAGAAAACTAAAGTCCAATTTTATATGCATATATGGTTTTACACAAAAGTTTTTTTTTAATATTATAAACAGGCTTATTAAGTTTTGGTTAGCATTGAATATGATAGAATTTACTTTTATAAATTTTTTCACAACTTCTTGAGTTAGCAGTGATTAAAAACTTACTTTCTTAAACTCTCCACAATTTTGTTTATCTATTCAGGGCTTATAGTCAGTAAAGATTTTAACAAATAAAATTTACTTTTATATTAGAAATATGTTATCTTACAAAGCTAACATTTTGCAAGACTGTGCTTTCAGGCAGTTGGGGGTCAGCAAGGTCTGTTGCCAAGGCATTTTTTAACATATGAGGCTATTTTGAAAGACTTGGGACAGGACCATCTAAGTGAGTAGGGCAAGAATTTTATCCTTAAGTTTTTACCATTTAAAATCAAATAAGTATTGAGCAATTAGGGGAAGGAGGATACAAAATAATGTGTTTTTTAAGATTTGGGACTGAAGATTTGAATGCAGACAGGGCTACTTAGCAGGCTCACCCTGGGATGCCTTCATCTTATATAGATTCGTTTATTTGCTTAAGGATTTTTGGAGGGATGCCCAGAGCCCTCAGATCTAGTAGGGCCTCAGGGCAAATAAGGTGTAAACACTAGTGGGGTTTACTAATCTTACAGTGGCCCCCAGGAAGTGGAGAAGATCCCTCCGTAGAAGGGGTGGGCATTCAGGGACAATAAGAAATTGATGGGAGAATGTTCTAAAGCTTACAGAGGAGAGGGATCATGAAGGTTTTAGCTTTGACTTTACCATCAACTCACATAACTAGGCAAGTCTGAGTGGAGGCAGGCCCATAGTGGAAATTTAGGACAGAGTGACTCTAGTGTTAATTAAGAAATTAATAATTTTACCTGTCATGTCAGGTGTCACCTGGGGCTCTTTTAAGTTAGCTCTCCAAGGTGCCAGCCCTGGGTGTTGCCATGATTGAGCAAGAGAGAAAGAACATGCGGTAAAGAAACTAGGCTCCTTTAAGAACATGGCTTAGCATGCTTTTCAGGCAATTAGAGGCATCTGAGTATGGACATATTGTAGCCTAAATCATGGATGACTCCCTAGAATGTCAAAGACAATACCTTGTTTGGTACAAGAATCCTTAGCTTAGAATTCCATGTTATAAAAGATGGAGTGTTTCAAAAGGAATAGAAAGCTAGAGAGAGGAAAAAGGAGGGTCTGTGGAGGCAGGGAAGGGGATCTATGTGGAAGAGGTGAAAAGAGGGACAGACTCAGTGAGAGAGTCTGGGTCCTCAGAGGGGAGGAAAAGAGAGAGGGGAGAGGGGAGGGGAGGAGAGGGGAGGCAAAGAAGAAGATAAAAGTGAAAGCACACAGCCAAGCTTCCTGGTCAATAGCCATGACTTATCAGTCCAGACGGACAGAGACAAGTGTCTCCTGGCTGGCTTACCAAAATATTTTGAAGGATTTTTAGCTTGCAGATTCTTGGCTGTGCTGCAAGAAAGAATTCAAGGGCACAGCACAGACAAAGCAAGTAGATAGGCAATTTATTAGATACGAATGTAAGAGAACATGCAGACACTCTCACAAGATGTGAGAGGCAAGAGGCCCTAATGCTTTCTTGCATGGGTGCCTATGCATATTCTTCAGAAATTATCCCTATGTTGCAATTACTTTAATTTCTATGACTTGAGCATATGCATGCATGTTTAGAGTATTTGCTAAATATATTTGCTCACTTCTTTCTTCAACTGTAGGACTAAAACCCTCATTTCTTTATGTGTATGCTTTTATCTGTAGACACTTTTAATACCTGTAATTCTCCATATTGGTTCTTGCTCCCACATGGGGCCCACATTTGATCCAAGAGAAACACTATATGCTCTTTGTCCTGACAAATTCTCAGAAAACAGTCATTTCCTTGCACAGGCTGTTTCAGCCAGCTTCTTGCTCCTGCGTTCCTAATAGGGGACATTGCCTCCTTTTAAAATTACTCTCTTGGCTTGAGGTAAAGGGCAGGACAGTCCTCTGTAAAACCCTCTTAAAAATCCCATCTGGGCTTCGGTTGTGCTGCCGATGCTCTATTTCTTGACCTGAGTGGGGTTCATTTGAGTACTTACTTAGTGTTAATTCCTTGTGATTTATATTTATATTCTATAGATTTTTTGCATATTTACTCCCATAACAATAATTAAGAAAAAAAAATCAAAGTAACATCATCCAGGTGCTGAAAACAATGCAACAAATGTCCTCCCTCCTAACTTTTGAGTCTTTATTGTACCTTGAATCTTCTCTCTGGTTCTTACACTCTTTGAAAAATTATTTTGCATCTTGTCCTGGCTCTTCATTTTAGGAAGTGTCTCAGTTGTAACTTCTATTGTACCATCTGCATATTCATTTTAATAATAATCTAGTGAACATTAAAATTATATACCATATCAAGCCTTTTACCTTTATTATCTCAAGACACCTTTCTAAATACTCAAAAAGGTTAAGAAGTGTTACCCATATTTTACAAATGAAGAAACTAAGGCTCAAGGGATTAAGCAACTCACCCAAGATTGCAGGTCAAATAAATGGTCATGTCAATGTTGGGACCAAGCTTTTCCTGACATCAAAGCCCATGTTTTTTCCTGTAAGACTAGTCTCAGCATCAGAGCAAGGATTCTCAAGTGTATGACTCAGGGACCACCACAAAAGATGTAACACATGTAGCCATGCCAGGTTTCTAAGTAACTTTCTTGCTGAGGTCAGAGTGCAAGCATTTGTACAAATGCCTCAAGACTGGTGAACAAAGGAAGTTCTTTGGGAGGCGTGTGGCTCTTTTGATGGGCAAACTGTACCTGTCATAAACGCAGGGTAAGAGTGGAAAAGGAGAAAAGACTGCCCTCAAAAGCTCCCTCAGTCACATTGGTTGGCTGACACAATTTTATTAATATAAAACAAATCATTGCTGGCTTTAAAACTAAAACCATTTACTGCAAACTTTAGAAGGGTGAATCATCCAGCTGTCTGTCATGGAGCCTGGCAGAAATTGTTCATTAAACTAATTTAGGTAAACAGAATTTGTGCTCCAGATGAAGCAGATATCTGGTCTGCCTATGCACCACAAGCCACAGAGAAAATGCTTGTCCAGACAGCTGTGGACCTATGGTGCTGGGGCTTATGAAGTGATTAAGTGCTGTTTTGCAGAGTCTTGTCTGTGCTAGCATATGGAACTTCACAGTAGCGATACTCATGGGTTGACTCCACTCCTTGTTGAGTAAAATATTTAAGGTTTAGAATCTGATAGAAGTGTTCATGTGTTGGAACCAGAGCTTCTTGCATGGGGTTGCTTTAGTTTCTTAATCAATCCAATTCATTGAGCTTAAATTGTATCCTGAAAGTTTTTCATCTAAATATTTCTAATTTTCCTGATTATAAACGTAATTGAAATTTATTAAAAAGATGACAGTATAATTATCTATAATCCCACCATTCTTAGATGACTATTGCTAACCTTGAAAATTTTATTCCTTTTTTTGATATATCTGAGCCCAGGGCATATAAACAATTTCACTGTCTTTTATTTTCACTTAACTCTAAAGTCCTCCTCCCTATTATTATAAAATGTATATTTATGTTTTAAATAAAACATATATTTTAATGTTTATATGATATTTCAGCATGTGGCTAAATCACAGTTTACTTAAACACTCTCCATTGTCAGATAATTAACATTTTTCCCCTGTACTATTAAGTCTGTAGTAAATATATTTGTGTATAAAGTTATTTTTTTTTTGCATTTTGGCATATTTCTTAGTCAAAATTCATGAGAGTAGAATTACTAGGTCAAAGGATAAACATATTTTTAGCTTTTAAATGCTGTTTCTCAAGAAATAGCAGAAATAAAGGGATTGTAATATACATAATAAAGTCATTTTCTTAAGAGCAAGTGAGTATAACATAAACTACATTTGTCTTTTGTTTCCTTCTTATACATATCCTATCTTTTTAAAATAAAGAGATCCAAATTTAATGGAACAGTATGAAACAATATCACTTATTTTTAGAGTGTCTATTTTGAAGGAACTCAAATGATTGTATTACATTAATTCACAATTCTTTGAGGTAGGTGACAGAATTATTATATCATAGTTGAAAAAATGGAGATAATGCTTTTGCAAATTCACTCTACAAGGGATCAACAGAGCCTCAAATAGACTATCTTTGTTCTTCCATTTACCTGCTGTGCAATTGTGACTTTAATGTAATTTCTACTAGAAAACTATTCATACAGCAAAGAGAAAAATTATAGATATTGCAAATACTTGTCCTGCTTAGTACAGTATCAGAACAAAAGGGAATAAAGATGAAATTCCATCACTTTGGAGTATCCTAAAGAATTTGTGTAAAGAACAGTTTAGCACATGCTATTTTTCCTCCTTGGATATACTAAAGCATATTTAATATGGACTTTATTCTTCAATGATACAAAACTTTCTACTTATCTTTTCCCCTCCATAGTTTTTCCTTGAACTCTAGTGGATAAGTATATACTGTATATATACATTTGAATATATGTAAAGGTATCACCAATGAAGACTTAATTCAACACTTATTTTAATTTTTTCTTTTTATAAAAGAAAAAGATTCATTTTCTAAAAATAAATACCAGAAAGATAATGGTAGTATTTGTCTTTGATTTGCTGTGAGAATTAAATGTGTGGGCCTGAGCACGATGTTGTATATGTCGTAAATGAGCAATAAATATTATCTATTAATAATAGTAGACTGAAGATTGATATAGCAGAAAGTCAAAGAGAGAAGTCTAGCTAGTAGGGAAGAAATTGTTGAAGTGAGTGGTTGTATGGTTCAGATTAGGAACCTGGAGGAAAGGTTGAAATACAGTAGAGCTTGGTTAGATATATTTAAAAAGGAGTGAAGAAAAGGGTAAATGAAAGAGATCTTGGGACCAGGAACCTGATAACAGAAATCCTGACTTTTTTTTTTTTCATATGTTCTCTTTATATATTTTTTCTGTTTTCTTCTTGATGTAGAAAACAATTACATTAAATAATGCAAGAAAAAGAAATACAAGGTATAATGATTAGAAAGGAAGAAATACAATTGTCATTTTTCACAGATGACCTAATTGTATCCATAGATTGAAATTCAAAACAGTCCACAGATGTCATTAAAAATTAGTAAGTGAATTTAACAAAGTCATCACAAAAATTAATGTATTTCTAAATACCAACAACAATTAGAAGATGAAATGTAAAATAATACCATTTACAATAATAATACTATGACGTATCCATATGTCCACCAAGAGATGCAAGAATGTTCCTAGCAGTTTTGTTTGTAATAGTTAAAACCTAGGAGTAATTTAAATATATGCTATCATTAGAATGAATAAATAGTATTATATTCATACAATGTAATGCCATAAGAAATTAAAAAAAAAGAACTACAGCTACATGCAACAAAATAGATGAATCTCACAAATATAAAGTTGTGAGAAAGCAAATATGCATGAAAGAATCATAATACATGATTAAATTTGTATAAAATACAGTACCAAGCAAAAGTAATGGTGTTAGAAACTGGAATAGTGGTTACTTTGGGTGAGGAGGTTGATAGGGGCTTTGGCAGTGGGGGTTCCTTGGAAACTGGCAATACTGTAATTTTATTGGGGAGATGGTCACATGCACAGCTTCACTTGAGATAACTGGACTGTATGGTTGTGATGTATGTATTCTTTTGTATGTTATACCTCAGTAGAAATTTCTCTTTAAAAAAGGTACTAGCATTTCTAAATAATGTCAGTTATACTTGCCATTTGTGATATTCACAAAATATAAAGTTCCTAGGAAGAAATCTGAAAAAGATGTGCAAGATCTGAATGAAAAAAAAAACAATTGTGAAGACATTAAAATTATTCAAACATACAGAGAGGCATATCATGTACAGAGCTATCAGGAGAGTCAATATTATAAAGGTGACAGGTCCACATGTATTTTTATATAGATTTAATGCAATTTCAATAAAAATCCAAAAAGAGTTTTGGAAATGATTCTAAAATTCATAGGTATTTATGAACAAAATGTCAATAATATATAGGACACTAATGAAGAAAAATATGCCCTGCCAGATTTTCAGACTTGATATTAATGTGGAAAAATTAACTAAGGAGTTGAAAGAAAGACAAAACTATCAAAACTTTCTAAGACAATGTGTGAGAATTTCTTTAAGATCTTAGAGTAGGGAGGATTTTTTAAAACAAGATGCAAAATGTATAAACATAAAGGAAAAGATCTATTAATCCAATCACACTAAAATCAAGCATTTCTATTCATTGAAATAAGGCATAAAGTGAATAAACACAGTAAGAAATAAGGAGTAGATACAGCAAAAAAGCAATAAAAATATTAAAAAGTAGAAAAACAGGAAAAAGCATTACTAGGTATTTAGCAGAATGGGAAATGTTAATGGCTCTAAATATCTGAAGAGATACTCAAACTCATTAACAATAGGGGAAAATACTAATTATGAGATCTTTTGTGAAATTGGAAAGTATTAAAAATTTGGATAAGTAAATTATGGAATATTCATGCACTAGAATATTGTACAGCAGTGAAAATTAATAAACTAAAACTATATCAGCATGCTTGAATCTTAAAAGCATTATGTCGAGTTAAAGAAACAAATCACAGAAGTACATAAAGTATGACATGATTCCATTCATAAGTTCTAAAAAAGGCAAAACTAAGTGCTTTTTAATGGACTAAAAAATACTCGTTGAAACTATAAAGAAAGCAAGGGAATAATGAATATACAATTCAAAGTCACACTTATGTGGGGTAGGGTGCAGAGGAGGGGAGGCAGGGAGAGCGATAAAGTTGGAGAGGGGCCCACGGGAGCCTGTAAATACCAGCAAGACTTTTTTTTTTGTTTTTTGTTTTTGATTTTTTTGCATGGGCAGGCACCTGCAATCGAACCTGGGTCTCCAGCATGGCAGGTGAGAATTCTGCCCCTGAGCCACCATCGCACTGCCAAAGGCTCTGTTTTTTAAGGTGAGTGGTGAGGGCAAAGGTGATTATTTTATTGTTTTACTCTTAAGTGTAAATATACAATTAATACACTTTTTTACATAGGTGATACATTTCATAGCAAAAATATAAAGACATGTTTATTAAAAAGTTTTTTATCATCATAATTAAAGAAGAGATAGAACAGAAAAAATAATCAATATTGCATAACTTTACTGATATAGACACTTGACTTGGAGATCAGTATCTTGACAATATTTACCTCATAATATATCCTCATAAATAATATTTACCAGTAGTCATTTAACAGTGAAGAAGCCATTGCACAATGAGAAATGAAGACCAACACATCGGAAGAAAGGAGAAGACTAGTGAAGCCTGTCTTACCAAAATACACTGAGGAAACTTCACGGGCCAATAATTATATAAAAGAGCAATTCATTTTTATATCTTTAATTTGTATAAAAACATAAAAATATGCTTCATAGATCATTAGTCTGTCTATGCATGTAAAAGTAATGTCTTGCCATTTTAAATAGAGGCAGTAAATCTCACTGAATGAAAATTGTTTTATGAGTTGTTACTTATTGTGATTTATTTATGGAAAGAGCTTCAGGGAAGAGGGCTTGATCATTTCAAGAGAGAAAGGCTTTCTAGAAAGGATGCTGAAGGGACAGTATACTACCATCTACAAAGGCAGGAATTTGAGAAAAGACAGCCTTATGTAAAGGATAACAAGGTGTTATTATAGAAAATAAGCATTTTGGAAATAGAAATATTGATTTCTGTATGAAAATACAAGCCTATTTGCAGTGATTCTTGAATTAAAAATGAGCCTAATAAAAAATTTTTTTTTTACAATGTTAAACTTGCTATAATAATTAAAAATAATGCTAATCACTAATGGGAGATTTATTAGAAGATTTTTTTTTTCTGGAGCTCTCTCTGAAACTTTTAATATGACACATGTTTAATTTTTAATACTAAATTTTATTGCTTTTTGGGTTGTGTGGTTTTCACATTCTTTGCCTTAGGACAGTTACCTTTTTACCAGTTTGCAGGTGACATTTGAACTATTAATAGTTAACAACTGGGAGGAGATAAAACCAATCAATATAGCTAGTGTGGAGAAACAAATTTGGAAAAAATCCTGAAAATACTCATGAAGATCTTACCTTAGAGAGTGATCACAGCTCCGAGAATGAGGAGAAATGACATAGGGCTGCAGTGATGGCAGGCTGTTCTCCTATTTTTAGATGAGATCAGTTTAGAGAGTTTGAGTTTAATCATCTTAGAGAGATGTGGGAAGCATTCTGATAAGGGAAGAGATATGCAACAAGGTTAGTTTTAAAATTTTAAAGCCAGGTGGTCTGTGGTCTTTAATTTATACTTAAATTCACTAAGAGTTGGTGTCCTTCTAGGGACACGCATCAAAATGCTCGATCATAAACTAACAGCTAGTCGGGTGTTAAACCCTCCAGTTCATTCATTCATGCAGTAAATATTTTAATAAATTGCTTTTGTGTGTGTTGGGCCCTTGAAGAACCTGGGAATAGACAGGCAGTAAGACCGATACAGTTGAATCTCATTATTTGAGGATTTCGTATTTGTGAATTAACTTACTTGCTAAAATTTATTTTTAACCCCCAATTCAATATTCACATGCTTTTGTGGTTATTTGCAGATACGTGCAGGGTGGCAAAAGTTCTGCATTGCCTGATGTGTACACTCCCAGCCAGCGTTGAATGAGGAGGTGCTCTGCCTAGTCTCAGCTCTCACGCTATAAACAAGCACCCTTGTGCCGTATAGTTAATGTCACATTGTTTGCATTTTTGTGCTTTTTGTTGATGATTTTGTTGTTTAAATGGCCCCAAAGTGTAATGCAGAGGTGCTGTCTACTGTTCTTTAGAGCAAGAAGGCTGTGATGTGACTTGTGGAGAAGAGACATGTGTTAGTTAAGCTTTGTTCAGGTATGAATTATAGTGCTGTTGACTGTGAGTTCAATGTTAATGAATGAACAATATATACTAAACACACGTTAAACAAGTTTATGTATTGACTAACTGGCAACATTTTGTGACCAGAGGCTCATAGGAACCTATCCCTGAATTTCCTCTAGGTGCACTGGTTCAGTATTCACTAATGCCGTGTTCGCAGAGACTTTATAGAACATAACTTCTGCAAATACTAACTCAACTGAAGTACCTACCCTCATATAGGTATGGTCTCATGGGGAAGAAAGACATTAAATGACTAAAAAGGAAAAGTACAGGGTTAATAAAATGGTAAAAGAAGGTAGCTAATCTACCGTGGCGATTCAGAAAGGCTTCCTTGCAGAGGTGACATTTTTGCTGAGACTGTGAGCGTGGCAGTTATACAATAAATACTTTTTGATGGCTTGGTATTTGATAAATGGGTTTTTGAAAATTCTCTTATTTAGAAAGTTCTTACTT
Organism: Myrmecophaga tridactyla; assembly: GCA_004026745.1. Classification (NCBI taxonomy): domain Eukaryota; kingdom Metazoa; phylum Chordata; class Mammalia; order Pilosa; family Myrmecophagidae; genus Myrmecophaga; species Myrmecophaga tridactyla. The sequence goes on from PVIY010004202.1 coordinate 41,772, forward strand.
GTCAAATTCCATTTCTTTCCTTGGCTTTCAGATAACTGGCTTATAAAGAATAGGTATCTACCTTTAACAGAGACTTAAAAAATGCCTCATAAGTCCAAATCCAAGGAAATAAAAAAGATTGATCAAATGTGATAACTTTCTTTTAAGGCAGCTGCTGCCATACTTTCATATTTCCATTATTATTTGGAACTTGGGGAAGATTCAACCTGCTGTCCATTGACATTGTTGTATAGATAGTTGCATATTTTATGAATCATTTGTTAATCTTATTTCATCCATACAAATTAATATTTAAATGTATTTGGAATGAGAAAGTTGACCTGATAGATTCCAAATTTCTATCTGTTGTATGAATTTGGGCAAGTCTTTTAATCTCATTGAGGCTCACCTTTCTCATCTGAAAAATATCCATTTTTCATCATTGCTATGAGTATTAAATGAAACACCATATGAAAATTGCCTGTACAGTGCCTGAAATAAGGTAGTTTCTCATTAAGCATTAGGCTTCCCCAAGTACATCATGAGGGCTATATGTAAAGTAACTGGCATATAAGTGTTAATTTCTTTTTTCTAAATTTTACTATTAAAAAGCAGTTATATGAAGCATTCAGTGATTCCAGAGAAGAAGATAATTACTCCACAGAATAAGGCAGAAAAAAAATATCAAGGCCCCTCCATCCCTAGAGAAAATACTTGGGGCAGTAGTAAGACATAAACTGTTGGCATAACCATTAGGCATCCAGTTTTTATGAAAATATTTCATGTTTTCATAGAAGTTGAGGATGAAAGTATAGAGTAAACATGTGATATATGGATACCTAAGATATGGTATACTATGCACTAGGCCTTGCCTTGGCAATTACGTCTATATAGTCTATGATTGTGAATATGTAGCTCCCTTTGTCTTTTAAGTATTGTGTCTTTATTCTATATGAAAACACTCTTATCATGCCAACTTCCAGGTGAATTTTGGTACAGAGCTAGGTAGTACTTGATATCAAGTTGATAATACTGAAGTAATGATAATCAAATCAAAGCATAGTAATTTCTTGTTTCTTATACCAGTCTGAACTTGCAAAGAACTTTCACATAATTAACTTTTTTACCCTCACAACAATCCAACAAGGTAGGTATCATAAAGTCTTCTTCTCTTTTGCCTTCTTTCATCCTCTTTCTCTCCCTCCCCCTTTTCCTTTTTCTTCTTTTTAATGAGAAAAAATGAGACTCAGGAAAAATAAAGGACTTTCCCTAGGGTACATGGCCAGAAAATGGAAGTACTGGGCACTGGAACACAGTTTTTATATTCCAAGGCCAATTTACCCACTGATTTCTGTGTCTGAAGTTAGCCAATCACATGCCCTCACTCACCATTTCCTCCTTCATAAAAGAAGACCTTGCCTAGTTTTAGTTTCCACTTTCAACAGTTATCATTATTATTTTTTTGCCTTTGGTACATAAATTCTAGATAGAAATCACTGGGGATGAAGATATTTCCACCATAACACCACTGTCCTTTAATCAACATCCCAGTCATCCTTTCTGGTGCATTGTTTCTTTCAGATCTTGTAGTCTTGTGTTGGAGTTGAGAGGTGCAGTAGTAGTAAGCATCTTATTTGTAGAAGAGAAACTCTGAGTGAAATATTTCATTTATCAGTCATTTTATGAATCTTAAAATGGTGTCCTTTGTAGTGGCCATGAACAAGCAATATTATTTAATAATTTGCTCAGCAAATACCTTGTGGCTTAATTGTGGGCTTGTAGGGATGTAAGAAATTTAAAGTGATTTTGTTCTTGTGTATCACTTGAGAGAGAATTCTGCATTCAGATTCTTCTTAAGGGAAAAAAGCGAAGGATGTAGAGCATAGTCCATTACTCTCTTTTATTAACTGTGCACTTGATAGCTCTCATTTCCAAGGTTTCATTCTGAGTAAGTCTTTGGGTCAGTTTCCCCTTACTACTTTATGTATGTTCTTTCACTAATAACTTAGAATGTTGAGGTGATTGGTTGGATTTGGATTAATTAATTAGGTTAATTGCAGTTTTGTTTTATCCATAATTTGGGATTCAGTTATTACCTTTCTCCACTTCATTAATCCATTAATCAGGAGTTGACTGCATGGATTTTTTGTTTGTTTGTTTATTTGGAAAAGTTAACTGCTTCCAAACCATAGAGATGGCTCCTCTGTATGACTTCAAATACTGGTTTCATGTGGCAAAGAATGTCCATCCAGCCATGATGTCCTTGAACAATAGAAGTTAGTTCAATATGGTTGCTTAGCCTTGTGGTTTTCTGTCTTGACTGGAAATTATAAAGCTGGAGCCAGAACCAAGACATGTCTGTAAGGCATTATGTGTATTTCAGAGAAATCCCAAGCATAAATTATTCAGAAATTAAGTAAATCCCACTTAGCAAAGGCATGAGAAAGGTCTGGGTCTTGAGTATAGTTAACTACCATAAATGGTGAAATTTGCAGCACATTAAAGATGGAGAAATGATTCAAATTAAAAAAAACAAAAATTCAAACTCATGGCTATTTTCTTTTCTCACCTTCAATTTCCAGCCAGGAAATAGTGCCGTAGAGAAACAATCCTGTGATTCACTCCCTGCTGCAAAAAAAGGACATCCAAATTATCTGAAACTAATTCCTTCAAATGAGTATTTAGCTGATTCTTAAAAACCTTTGAGAGAGATTCCATGAACTCCTTTGGTAAACTTCAGCTATGTTTGCATGAATTTGAAGTTAAAAAGTGGTTCCTAATATTTAAGCTGAACCACTTTGCTGATGTCAGAATACCATCAGTGAGTTTATTTTTGTGAACATTAGAGATGGGAAAGATCCATACTGAGACTATAGGAGATGTAGTTAGAAAACACTTTGCATCTAATAACTTATTTCTTGGAAGAGAGTTTTTTTCTTATTCTTTGAAGCATGTTATAGGAATAGTCCTTAAATTTAGTTTATTTAGGATTCTTGTTAAATAATTTATATTTGTGATATATGATCCTTGTATAGTAGTAACATTTACAGTGGTGTGTTGTTCTAGAAAGATCCAAAGATACTCTGTATCCTGAAATTTTATGATTTTGTGATTTTCTGAAAGTTATGACTATGAGTGATAGGGATTATTCAGAAAAGTCCATTTTGCACTAAATGTTCTAGTACTGTTTTTTGGACTATAAATAGTGCAGATAAGATTTGGACAAAGTCCTGAACTTTCCATTGACTTTATTAGAGCAGCATTTTCCACTGGTTATTCCTGAGGGGCAAGGTCAGATCTAATATGAGATTGGCTCAGCATAAATGCAGTATATACTGACCAAACATGAGAATGAATGCCAGAAGATGAGAAATAATAGAAATTTGTAGGTTTAAAATAATGTTTTCAAATTCATACCATGGATGCCCTTCTACTCTGCATATATGCTCCACAGATGAGCTTGTCCATTCTTCAGGCTGTATGTACCTTTTGCATGTTGAGGATTCCCAGATATTTTTTTCTGGTGTAAGCTTGTCTTCTGAGGAATTTCCTCTGAAGACTAGACCATATTCAACTGTAGACCATAGATCCAATCACCCTTGTAATGTCTCTACTTGGATTCTCACATTCAACATGTCTGAAATTAAATCCTCCACCCAAACCTGCCCATTCCCATCACAGTGAATGGTACCACCGTCTACTCATTCAGTTGCTCAAGCTGAAGTCCTTTCTCTACTTCATATGCCTTAGAACTTTAGAGGCACTACTATAGTTATAGAAAGTTCCATATAATAGTGACTTAAGATAGAAGTTTATTTCTGCTGCACATTTAAGTCTGGGTTGATGACCAGTATGGTACTAAGTAACATCAGGGACCTAGCTCTCTTCTTTTTATTGCCTTGCCCTGGATTGCCTTTACCTCATAGTACAAAATGGTGGCTTCCAAGTTCCAGGAAGTAGGTTGGAGGAAGAGAGGAAGATAGCAAAGGGATACATGCCTATCTCATCAGAAAGATTCTCAGAAGCTACTACATGAACACCAAGCTTATATCTTATTAGCCTGATTTTAGTCACATAACAACACCTAGCTGTAAGGGGAAAACGGAAGCTGAAGTCTCCATTCTGGGAAGCCATGTGTCAGGTCCTATCACTACTGAAAAGGGAAAAATGGATTTTGGGGGGATAATATTTTGGACTACCACATATCCATGTATATATATATATATTTTTGCATGGGCAGGCACCAAGAATTGAACCTGGGTCTCTGGCATGGCATGTAAGAACTCTGCCACTGCATCACCATCACCTGCCCTCCCTGTATATACTTTTTAAAATATATTTTTATTGAGATATATTCACAAACCACACAATCCATCCAAAGTATACAACAAATGGGTCACAGTATCATGACATAATTGTACATTCATCACTGTGATAATTTTTAGAACATTTACATTACTCCAGAAAAATGAATAAAAAGAAAAAAGAAAACCCCAAACATCCCATATCCCTTACCCCACCCTCTTATTGACCACTAGTTTTGGGCTCTGCCCAATTATATATGTATCAGTGGAACAGAACAAAATATTCAGAAGTAGATCTGAACAAACATGGGCAACAGACTTATTTTTCAATATAGTTTTACAATCATTATCAAAGAGAGCTACTAGATTACAGTTCAACAACTTTAGGTATTTCCTTCTGGCTATTTTAAAACACTAGACACTAAAAAGAAATATCAGAGAAATAAACTCACACAAAAGGATAAGGCTGGGTGAGAGACTAGGGAAACTATTAACAGCAAGTTCACTGGCTGGACTTAACTCAAGCAATTGTCTAAACTTCACAGACATCAAAATAAGCATTCGAATGATAAATGAATACAACCCACCCTCAGTTAGGTGAGGTTATGTTAACTGCCTTGTTTGCTGTTAAAAGGGTAGCTGAGATAATGCACATCAGGATTTTTAAGGGAACGCTTTAAAAATGCTTTGATAGAGAAGTGCAAGTTAGCTGAAATTCAGCAAAAGCTGTGGAAACCATTCTTGACCACATCTTCTTTGCCCATGGACAGTTCCTTTTCATAGTCACCCACATCACCACGAGTATGGCTGTAACACACTCAAAGACTGGCAGGATGGGACCTGATTGGCCCAGAACTCCAACCTCTTATTTCATGTTGTTCAGAGACTGAAGTTGTGGGGGAGGTTGAGTCTTTCTGTGGCATCAGTTCCCTAAGGTTGCTGATGGTGGTGGCGAGCAGATGTCCTGGGGCACCACAGAGTCTTCCCACTTGCAGGACACATCTGCAGAACTGTTCTCTTGCATGGCTGCTATGCTGCCTTGCACTGGGGCCATGTGGTATGGCCATTTTCTGCTAAGGACAGCAATTTATCTGGAAGTCCAGGTGGTGCATATTCTTCATCAGGCTGTTCAGTCTTGTGTCCCTTGTGGCTCTTGGGTGAGTCATCTACAATAACAAGGAAAGACTTCCATGGTGTGTTCTTATGTATTAAGGTGTCCCACTGAAGTGGATTTGTCGGTGAAGGTCTGTCCACATGCATTACACATGAGTGGCTTCTGGCCCATGTGAATTTGATGGTGGCCATTGGAGGCCATTGAGCTGGGTGAACTGCTTACCACACTGGTCACAGGAATAGGGATGCTTCCCTATATGGACTTTAATATGCTGGTAAAGTGAATTCTGCTGGGCAAAAGTCAGGTAACAAACTTCACATTTAAAGGGTTTGGGTCCTGTATGGATTTTAGTGTGATGTTTTGAATATTCCTTAGAAGCAAAACTCTTGCCACATGTCTCACACTTAAAAGGTCTTTCACCTGTGTGACACCTTTTATAATAAATCAGCATATGGTGAGTGACTCTCGCACCACATTCATTACGACAAAGCTATTTCCCCTATATGAATTCTCATGCTCATCTTGAGGGCAGAGGGCTGCGAGAACCTGGCCTCGCACTCAGCGCGGTCCTAGGGCTTGTCCTGTGTGTTTGCACTTGCAGCCACAATGCTGTCTTGGAGCTCAGGCTCTTGCAGCACTGCTGGCAGTGGTGCCATTCCCCGCCCACCTCGTGTACCTGCGGCACATGCTGCTGCATGTCCTGCTTCCTCTTGAACTTCTTGCACAACTCGCATGGGAAGTAGCACTTGCTGCTGTGCATGCGGCACTGGTGGCCCTTGAAGTTGCAGCGGTTGGCGAATGTCTGGCCACAGGTGTCACAGCAGTAGACCATCCCTGCAGCGACGCTGTAGCGGTGCCGGATGTGCGTCAGGAAGCTTTTTTCCTACAGAAACTCTTTCTTGCAGGTTGTGCACTGAAAGTTGCTCTTCTTTTTATCCCCCCTCCTCATCCTCCTCTCCCTCCTGCCTCCGTGTCCCCCTCCCCTCTTCTTCCCCCACCCCTTCCCTTTTGCAGTGCTTGGGCCAACTCAACATTGGCATTGCCCTCCTCAGTGTTGGGATTCACATTTTTCAAAACTGGCTCCACTTCTCTTCCCTCATTTTCTAGCTTTGATGCTGGGGACACTTGTATCCCCCCACGGCATCCTTGGCACTCTTCTGCTACTTGAAGTTGCCTTGTGCATTTCTTTTTAGGGATTTCCACAAACACTTTTCTTCCAGCCCGCCTTCCACTGGCTGGCCTGATTTTAGGGTATAGATGTAACTGTATCTTTTTCCTTGTCAAATCTCTCCTTGGACTTCCTCAGTGGCATAGCTGCCAGCATGCCATTGCTGATACTCTCTACTGGGCAATCAGAAGACCCCAAAAGGCCACACTGGCCCTTTAGGAACAGACGTAGCCTGGGAGCCACTGCTTGCTTTGGCCTTCCGAGACTGAGAAATTCTGCAGCTTCAGAAGTACAGGTATAGCCTGGGAAACCCGTCTTTTGAGTCTGCTGTGGGCAACCACTGCGCACCTTCATGGACTCTGCTGGCCGGACTGCTCTTTTCCTTCCTGCAGGCTTCACGGAGGTCCTGCTTCTCAGGGAGGCCCAGCTCCTCCTGGGAGGCCCCACTACTCTGGGAAGGGCCTCCATCTCCCGGAAGGCCGTCAGGATAGCACCCCTTGGCCTGCAACCACTTCCCACATGCAAGTGCCCACAGTAGCAGAGGAGAGCCAGCAGGCAGGCCTGGGGACGCTGTTCTGTCCCTCATCTCACTGTGGGGCTGCCACGTGTCCCGTGAATACACTTTTGTTCACACGTAGAACGCCATCAGCATCCTCTCTCCTCCCATAAGGAGGGCAATCCCCAAATTCCATCAGGTTACTCATCTAGCTCAAAGCACTTGCTCTCTGGATGTTGCCTGGTACTTTCCCATGAGGGTGAGATGTAGCTTCTTGCTGTTTGGAGATCTATAAACTAGAAGGTGTTTTATTTGTCCCATAAATACTAGAATATAATAGTAGAGGAGTAGAATGACTGTTATAAAATTTCCCATTCAGGAAAGATAAGAATGGGAAATATACAGAAGTCACTATCCAACAGACCACACGATTATGGTAGCAAATACACACACACACACACACACACACACACTCCTCTCTCTATATTTTTAACAATGTGAACTTCGTAGACTACCAATATAAAATGGTTCTATTTTCTCCAATCACTTCTGTTGTGTCCTGTTGAATTTCTTACTTATATCACTTAAAAACACCTTTTGCCTATCTCATATTTTCTGGTCACTTTCAGTTATTAAACTCTCAGTCTGGGCTGGTATGAAGACTTGATCTCATATCCAATTTATCGAGGACCGTCTCCTTTTCTTCCCCTAGCACCAAGCAGACATATGCTTCAAAGTCTCCTTAATTCCTTTTCTCAGTGGGGAATGGATGTGACAGGATTGGGGAGGGTTGTGGTTTGCCTCTAGATCACCACCTTCCCTTCCCTTTTCAGGGTGTCCAACTGGCCTCTTGGGTGTACTGGGTGAGCCAGGAGGAAGTATAGGAGAGATTGCATTCTTGTTTTATATAACTAGTTGCCTGTTTGTATTGGGAGGGCAACCTACTCTTGCCCCAGCTCAGTGTGGTTCTGTCCACTGGTATTGGCTCCTATTTATGTGGTGGTTTCTTTGGAGATGGTGAGTATTGTTTTCTTGGGGTGGCATTCAACTTCAAAGGACAGGACCATCTTTGGGCTGTTTGGGGCTGTGGTGCCAACCTCCTTTCCTATTGGAGAATCTGGCAGTTTCACAGCTCATGTTTTCACATCTGTGCTTCTTCACAAGGAACCGTGGCAACTTCTGTTTCTGTCCTCTGTATCCTCTCCCACAAGGGTGGGAGGGAACCTTGTGTGGGGTTGCTGCCCATTTTCATCTCAGGCCCACTATACCATGTTCCTTTTTGCCCTGTTTTGCTCCAGGAAACTTTTCTTTGGAAATAACTAGTCCAGAAGTCAGCCAAAGTGTCTAAGTTCATACAAATGTATCGAGTAATCCAATATCCTAAGGGAGCCTAAATAGTGAAGGTTGAACTTCACCTCAGGGTGATTAAACAGCAGCTAAGCTGGTTCTGCCACCCAAACTCTCAACCTCACCACTTCTGCAATTCAAATTGAGAGAAAGGAAAAGAAATGGAAGAAATGACCAGGGTCACAGGTAAAGGTTACTTTGTTCAAGGTAAATGGGGGTTTCTGCCTTCTGAAACCAAATGAGCAGGACCTCAAAGAGGATCATTTTTCTACTTTAAAGGCAGAGTCAGAATGGGCCTGCAAAATCTGGAGCCTCTTAAGTACCCGCCCAGAGAGTAAGGCAGTGACCTCCTTTTCTACAGGCAAATGACTCTTAATCCTGGGTTCTGGTTAATTCTAGGAAGGTAGGAAAGGTCTCACTCAACATCATGTGGTATAGAGAAGAATTTGAATGTCATCCATATTTCCAGTACCTAACTATGGACATTTATGTTATTTAAAATATCTTTTAAAAAATCTTTAATAATTTAGATATATTGCTTATTGGATTTGTTACCCTTTTTTTTCAATTAAAATTGTAGGACAATGATTTTCTCATGTTATTACCAATTATTTACAAAAAAATAATTTGCAATACAGGAACATCTTCCATTTTGTATTTGATATTGATCATTGTATTTACTGATCAAGCATTACTTATTTAACAGTTTTAGGTCATTTAGATTGTTTGGGATTTTGAAGAATACTGTAAATAAAGCTTAAGATAATGGGTCTTTGGGCATACATACTTTTCCTTTTCATTTGTTCATTCTATTTATTTGAGCAATAATACCTACTTCATGAATGATAGCAGAAATTACTGAGCTTTTGTCTCTCAGGAACTTGGAAAATATATCATATTAAATACAAGTGTACTTTGGTATTGGTTATACTGCTAAATGCTGTCAACTCTGAGACATCCAGATTCTTCCTGTTGGTTATAGCTGGCTTTATCTCTAAGCTAATTTTCAGTGGAATACTTTTATTTTTAATATTTCATTTCCATGGTTTGGCAGGAAGTGATATATTTATTTTTGTACTAGAGATTTGGCAAAGCTTTCTGAAATTTATAATCTTTGTGATCCAAGACCATGATCACATCCCTGAATTTCAATAATTTGGTAAATTTGGAGGAAAATTCATGAGTGCTTTTTTGGGAAACCTTGTTGGAGGCCTCTAATTAGGCTCCTTTCTTTTAATGAGTTCTTCTAATGGCATGGTTAAACTTGAACGTTTATAATTTTTTTATATGTACCCAGGGCTTTTACTTTAATAATGATTTTCTGTCTGATTGTGAAATTAAATGAAACAACATATTTGGAAGTATAATGGCAAATCTCTCTGCTCCTTATCATACAATAGGGGTGTCAGGTGTGTGCAGCTTATCAGTGAATTGAACAAATGAGAATAAAGAACATATTTTGAGAGCATGAACTGCCCAGCAGTTAATTTCCAAAATGGACAAATACCAGAATGAACTTTTCACTGACAATTTCCCCCCTTTATACCCGCAGAAAAAAAAGAAGGTCTTAAAACATTGAATATGAGCAAATAGATTTATAAAATACAGGGCTCATGCCGTAGACATCTATTCTTAAAATGGATTAGAAAAACTAATCCATGAGGCTCCTTACTGCTGCATTCCTTCTTATTAATTTCCTAGACATTTACATTCACTGGGTGGCGGTGGAATCCTGATTGTTTTGGTTTCCTAGGCAGCCTCAAAGCAAAAACTATGAAATGCATCAGGTTAAACAATGGGGATTTAGTTGCTCATGGGTTTGAGGCTGGGAAAATGTCCAAATCCAGGCATCATCAGGTAATACTTTTTTTCCAAAGACTGGCTGCTGGCAATCCTTGGCTCCTCTGCCACATGGCAAGGCACATGATGATTCTGCTGGTCTCTCCCTTCTCTTCCAGGGTTCATTGATTTTAGCTTCTTGCTTCCATGGCTTACTTTCTCTATGTCTGAATTTCATCCAACTGATAAAGACTCCAGTAGTAAGATTAAGATGCATCATGACTGAGGTGGGACACACCTTTACTGCAGTAGCTTCACGAAATGGTCTTATATACAATGGGTTCCCACCCAGAGTAATGGATTAACTTTATGAACATGTATTCTCCTGGAGTACAAACAGCTTCAAACCATCACACTAATGAGAATGAAATGTAGATATTGGCATAATTACATAGCTTAGCATCAGTTAGAATTGTAGTTGCTGGTTGAGCATAATGAACTCAAATGGACCAGGCTATAGTGCAGATGGACAGATGCTGGAAGATACATGACCTAAAGGAGCCACATTAATGTATGAAGGGGATTGTCATGGACAATCACCAGAGAGGATGGATGTGATGATAGCCTGATGATTTGGACCTTCAGCAGAATAGTTAATGTAATTTCCTAGGGCTGGATGCCACAGCAGGTATGATCCACGGGGAGGAAAGGATCTAAAAAGAATAAACAGAAGACATAGTGGGAAAAAACTCAGGAAATTAAAAGAACCACGTTATGGTTCAAGCCCATATCCCAGGTTGTTTTTCCAGGATAGATTTGTGTTTCTCTTTGGGAGAGTGACACAGGGATGGAAAAACCCAAACTCTGCTGTCTTCTTATATCCTGAGAACATTTTTTTGATCATTCAAGTCTCTTAAGTTGGAGGAACATTATCTTTTCATTTGATTTTGATAGGTTAAATATACCACACTACTTAATGATTTTACTGTATGTTTAGGATGCCATCCAGTTGAAGCAAAGCTAACTCAAAATATTCTATTGAATTGCTCCTGATCTCCTTATGTCTTAGTTTGCCAGGGCTCCTATATTACTTCTATAGACTGGTTGACTTAAGCAAGAGGAATTTATCATCTTCAAGTTTTGGAGGTTAGAAGTCCAAAATCAGGGTATTGTCAGGCCCTGCTTTCTCTGAAGTCTGTAGTATTGTATAATTCAATCTCTGCCTCTCCCACATGCCATCTGTCTCCTCTTTTTTTTCCTTACTGTTCCTACTGTGTCCAAATTTCCTTTGCTTATAAGGATTCCAGCGATTTTTGACTAATTGTGACATAAAAGCTAATTAAAAGGCCCATCCCATTCAGTTTGACCTCATCTTAATAGAATCTTTGAAGATATTATTTACAAATGAGTTTATATCCATGGGACCTTGGTGAATATGATTCAATCCACACCACTTTGTATTTTATAACGGGGAGGTGGCTAATCAAGGAAACTCACACATTCGAGGACTCTTATGGGTCTGCTGAGGTGGGTGAAGTAAGCTAGAAATACCTAAATCAGAGTCAGGCTGATGTAGAAGTGATGTCATAGATGTGGATGCAGACTTTTCACCATGCTTCCTTTGATAGAAATCTATGAATGATTTAGTCAAATCTGGCCAGATATGCTGATGAAGCAACATTCTCTTACTATATTCTCTGCCCAAGTTGAATTCCTTAGATTATGGTTAGCTTATTAATTTTAAAGTAGAGATCTCCTCACAAAGAGATGGGAAAGTATGTACCCTGTCATGACTACCCTAGAGTCAGATATTTAGAAAACAAACAATAATATAAAAGTTTTTGTTGAGTGAGGGGTAGAGAGGTACAAAAGCTGGAGGGCGTTTTCAGGGACAGCTGTAATATAGAAGGTCTAGATTCTCCTGTTTGAATGGTATGTATGTTTACTCTTAACATCCCTTTACCCATGCTTCCAGCCTGCAATCATAAAGACAAATTGTGACATAAAAGTTAATTAAAATCTGAGAGGCAACGAAAAGAGAAATTAAATTCTGCACAAAATGCAACACAACAAAAACTGTAGAAAATGAGACAAAAAATTTAACAAAGAACAAGCAAAAGAAATAAAGATAAAAATGTATAGAATTTATTGAATTTAAAAATAAAGTGGATAAAACACTTAAAAGGAATAAAATAAAAGTGAAAGAGAATGACCAAATCATTATTTATTTTTAAATAAAGGAAAGTAAAGGCAATGGAGGAAAAAATAAGAGAAAGGGCTGATAAATTAAGAAAAGCAATAGAAAGAATGCAACATAAAAATGTATGATTTAAAACAAAGGATAGAAAGGAAAAACATAAAAGCAGGACGCTTGAAGACGAGAAAGATGGATAGTAAATATACAAAAGGAAAAGCGAAGTAGCATAATTGAGCAAGAAGTTGTAGTAAAAGAATGCTGAGATGTAAAGCACAAAACTTCTTCTAATGACAAAATATACTGTGATTGAAATAAGAGAAGGAAAGAAGTCCAACCAGCTGGAAGCCAGCAAGTGGCAGGAATCCTTAGCAGAATGCTCTGAGTTGGAAACAATTTTCCATTGTGTCAGGTCCAATTTAATAGAGTCCCTAATGAGTAGAGAGCTGAGAGACTGAGAAGGAGAGAGAGAGGCAGGGAGAGCAAGCTCTTAGACTACTGCTTTACTGCACACCTTGGGCACCAGAGCCCATATCAGGATTTATCTGAAATTAGGAGTGCAGGGGGAGGACCCTGAGGGCCCCGTTGTCAGCCACGTGTGTGGGCTGCCGGGCCCTGCAAATGCCAAGGCAAATTTAAGTGAAACAGATGTAATTAATCCCTGATTATCCATAGCTATGGAAGAAAGCATTAGTTAAGTAATGTAAGGTAATTTATATCTGACTCAGATGTGTTTTTATTCTTTTAAAAATGATCCACATCCTTTTCTGCAATCCTTCCCAGAGGTCGTTACTATTAACGCTTTCCTGTGTTTCATTCTTGACCTTCTCTATGAATTAAAATACTTAAACATATCATAGTATAAGATTTTGTACATATGCAATGATAATAGCTAACATATGAAATGTTTACGATATGTGATGTACTGTGCATGGATTATACTGGTGCCATGGCCTTTATGTCTGTTAACTCATTTAATCCCTGCAGCATTATCATGTTGACTTTATAAATGAGGGAACTGAGGCGAATGAGATTAAAAAACTTGCCCAAGGTTACCCTGCAAATGAGCAATGGAACCAGGATGTTCACGAGAGCTCACAAGCATTGTGATTTTCTTCTTTACTTATTAGGATTATGACATTCTGATTTTCTACAACTTATTTTTACTCTTAGTGATATATTATGGTGCTCTTTCTATGCAAGTACCTATAAATCTACTGTATTCTTTAAATGGCTGTATGGTATTCTGCTATATATAATAATCTATTTAATTATTTTCCTATTTATGAACATTTAGGTGGTTTCCAATTTTGCCTACCAGGCACATTCATTCCCTTTGACTGTGTTTATTGAGTACCTATGTTTTAGTTTGACTGCTATAAGAAAGCACCACAGACAAGGTGTACCAGGAACAACCATACAATCAATCACACCTCTAGCTGGTCTCCCTGCTTCCATAAAGTGACCAGAGGAATCCTGTACTCAAAACCTTCCAACAGCTCTCCGTCTTACTTAAATGTAAACACCAAAGTCTTCTCCATGGCCTAAAAAGGCACTACATGCCTTTACTGACCCCTCTATCCCACTGACTTTCTAATCACTCACCATCTCAAAGCTCTTCAGCCATACTGGCTTCCTCTCGCCTTAGGTTCTTTGCACCTTTTGTGCCCTCTGCCCGAAGTGCCTCACTTCCTTCAGGTCTCATTCAAACGTCAACTAAGAGGACATCAGTAGTTACAGAAATCTATACATATGATAAATATGCATGGAACCACACACACACACGCACGTGTAAGCTAGTGAAATTTGAATAAGATCTGTATGTAGATTGTGCCAATGCCAATTTCCTGATTTTGATACAATCCTATTGTTATGTGAGAGGTTACTATCAGGGGAAGCTGGGTAAAGTGTAAATGGTGCCTTTCAGTACTATTTTTGCAACTTCCAATGACTACAATTATTTCAAAAGAAATGTTTTAAAAATTGAGAAAAAAAGATAGGTGATCAAGCACCTTGCCGTATCATATAGAGTGAAGCCCCCATGCCACCTATTCCTCTATTCTGCTCGATTCCTGTTCATTGCTGACAGAGCTGACGGATTTATTTGCTTTGATAGAGGTGATATATTTATTTGATTATTATCCATTTTCCCCACTAGAACATAAGTTCCATGACAGCAGTGGCTTTATTTTATTATTAATTCCTTGGCACCAAGCAGAGTGTCTAGAAGATAACTCCCTCCCTTCCCTAAAGAGGGTTGTATATCCCCACCTACTGTCACACAGTGTATGACAATACCCTGTAGGAAGGATCCACCCTCAACCCCCACAGCTGTTAAGCTTGGACCATGTAATCGGCTTTTGTCACCGAAATGTGTGCAGCTGTGACCTATGAAAAGCCTTAAATTAGATGGCATGGCTCAACTCAGCCTCTTGGTTCTCTTCTCTCCCATGAGAATAGCAGATCAGGGGGTCCTATTTCAGTCTCAATTCTGGAATGAGAAGATGTGAGGAAAAGCCACAGCCTATAGCAAAGCCTTTATTTCTCTGGTGAGAAATAAATGCTTATTGTTCCAAGCCATTAAGATTTTGGGGTTGTTTTTGTTTGTAGTTGACAAATACAGAGGTCTATTGTAACATTTCAGATGATGGTGGTTTGGAATTAATGGTAGCACTATTTTAGTACACATAAATGAGAATTTCTGTGTTTTAATTACTGCATCAAAGGCCATGTACATTACTGTCAATTTGTCCTTCCAAATATTGTAACTACACAACCATTGATGGAGCAAGAAAATACCTGTTCCTTACATCTTAGCAAATGGTGAACAGTATTCATCTTTTTCCTATTTTTTCCATCTGATAGGCTACATTTATCTCATTGTTATTGTAATATACATTTCCCTGATTGTTAAAGAGAGTGACCATCTTTTCATATTTCCTTTTAGCTCTTCTTTCTACCCAAACATTTATTGTCTGTTCCCAACCTACTTTTCCAGCTTTTCTCCCATTTCTGCCATTGTTCTCCAGTTTAATAATAATACCTTTGATTGAATATCTACTGTGTGCCAGAGAGATCTTTAACTCTCTTATACGTTGTCTTAGTTTGCCCGGACCGCAATGACAAATACCACACATGGGTTGGCATAAACAGCAGGAATTTATTATCCCATGGTTTGGAGGCTAGTCCAACATTAAGGTATTGGCAAGGCTTGCTTCCTCCTGGAATCCTCTGTCACATGGCAATCTCATTCTGCTTGTGTTCATCTTCTCATTTCTGCTTACTTCTGGTTTGTACAGATTTTTGGCTTCTAATTCTGTGTCCAATTTCTTTTGCTTATGAGAATTCCAGCCTTATGGACTAAGGCCTATCCTGATTCAATTTAGCCTCATCTAAATAGGATCACTGAAGATCCTATTCACAAATGAGGCAACATCTGAACTAATAATTAATCTTCTAAGGTCCTATTTACAAATGGGTTCACACCCACAGAACTGAGGGTTAGGACTTGTACATATTTTTTGTGGAGGATACAATTCAATTCCCAACACATACATTACTTAATTTAACTCTTACAACAATCTCATTGGATAGGTATTATACTGTCACTCTTATGCACAAGGAACCTGAGGCCTGGAGATATTAAGTGACTTGCTTAGAGTTACATGGCCAATGTTAAAGGTGGGATTTGAACTCCACTCTACTCGGACTCCAATACTTTTTCCAATTTTCGTATGCACTCTGGAGCATCTGTTCCAACTGACTGATTTATTCCCCGTTCCTTGAACTAGCGTCACTTCCATTTCTCTCTGGTTTATTGCATTGCCCTCTGCCTAGGCTTGACTACTGTGCTGCCCAAGACCCTTTCCAAGTCCCACCCATCCTTATAGATCCAACATATTTTTTCCTAATCATTAAATCCCAATATGAATTATGCAGCTGAATGTCTCTTTGGGGAGACAAATTACATGCTTGAAGATATTATCTAGCTTATTGGTCTAAGCACAGAGCAAGGCACCTAATAGGCTTAAAATATTTGCTAAATTGCAAAACCCTTTTAATATTACTTCATGCTGACTTTTAGTTCTTTACTCTGTTGTTGTAAGGTTTTTAGTTTCTATCTTATTTTTCCTTTCCAATTTTTTCACTCTTATGCCAGTACCCTTCCATACAGTGATGCACTTTGGCAGGTGAATAAGGGAGCCTTTTCAATGTGATGTGCATTACCTTATGTCCTATTCTAGGTAGCTCAGCCATTCTGTGTCCTCCCACATCAACAACATGTCCTTTGTATACACGTGGTGCAATGATTCAGAGCTACAATGATAACATCACAGAAGGCCGTTATGTCATAGCAAGGACATGACATAACACAGTCGTCTAAATTTCAGTGTCTGATGATATATTCTCACACTGGGCTTTAGGGAGGAGGCTTTCACTGGATCCTGTAAAAGAAGCTTCAAGAATAGACTATAAAGGAGGAGTTTCTGAAGTCCTCTGATTTCAACCAAGATACTGAGTGAAAGAGATGACTGGCTATAAGAATTGTAAGAGGCATATGTTTATATGCACAATATGAGATGATCCACTGAAGAAAATCAAGGGAATACACAGCTGCTACTCAGATATTTCACTACCTCACAGCACCTCTCTCATATGTCTACTTCTCATGTTGCAAAGTGTAAAGACATTATTTGTCACAAGAAATTATAGGCTATTATAGACTTAAAATAGTTTCCTCTGCCTTTCTCCTACTGAGTCATTTACAAAACTATATGCTTCCTTCCTCCTATAAGGTAGGTAAAAAAGGGCAAATAATGGACTTCTTAATATTTTCTCCTGTGGCAGTGTGTCTGTCTTTAGCAAGTTGATATTTCTTCCCCATTCAATGGTAATGGGATCGATTCCCTGCCCTCATTACTTTGTAGCCTCCACATGTCTGAAAATATGTGCATTCTAACTTCATTTTCCAGGGTGGTGAGACAGCTAAGTAGGTCTGACACACACTGAACAGGAAATAAGAAAATGCTTTTATGTGTGGAAAATATAAGTGCCACCCAAAGTCAAGTGAGCAGGTAATTAAAAAACATCAGTTTGTGCAAACATAAAGAAAGGGTCCAGCTGGGTAATTGGAACAATTTTGAATTCAGTAGAATCTACTTCTTTCCAACATAACTCTTAAGTTTAGAGGAATTTTTTTTGTTGAATGTTTGTATAAAATTGTGATAGGATATTCCTCTAAAAATACTGTCATTATGCCCAAGGTATTTATTCTTTTATTTGGAATTTACAAAGGGTGGCATACATCCTTTGGATTTAATACACAGAGGCTCCAACACTAGTGGAGCAATAATTCTGGGCATCTAAACTCTGTATGAATGAAATCTGAGGTTACTATGCTATTTTACTTTTCCAATTAGCACGATGGGCTTTTATTTTTAATAGCAAAGATAAGCTGTAAAAGAATTCAGATTTTCTTCTTTATGATTGCTATAATATTTAGGTTTATTTTAAGAGCTAATATTAATTGCAAGTCTTTGGAAAGCAAAATTATGAAGGAAAATGAAGTCAAATGGTGCATGGCTCTTGCTATTGTAAGTCAAATAATGTTCTTATAAACAATGGTAGCTTATTTATCTAACCTCATACATTGTTCTTTATAATGAGTTTTTGGGATAATTAAACAGACTCCAATAAGCACATAAAGGTTTTTAGTAGAAACATTTCTAAAATATATTGCAAATTTTCATTGAGATTAAACTTACTGAAGATAAATTAAACTTTTCCTAGGGGTTCAGGGAAATCTTATGAACATTCATTATATTACAGTACTGGAAACAGTCTAGGGCACTGATGATAACAGTAACAATCATGATAATTTTAATAGTTAATGTTTGGCTCATATAGGAAAGTTTGTGCAGGTACACTTTTATGTGCTTTATTTGTATTAGCTCATTTAATTCTTACAAGCATACTAGGAATAAATACTAGTCTCATTCTCATATTCCAGGCAATAGGCACAGAGAGGTTTAGAAACTGGCTGAAGGTGACCTAGGTCAGAGGGGATAGTGCCAGGATTCACGTTCAGACAGTAGACCCCTGACCCTGACCTCTGAGCCATCATGTTCTCCCACCTCTAAGGTAATAGTAGGAGCATGGGTTTGGGTTCAAGTTTGAATTTTGGCTTTGCCACTTGCTAATTGAATGGCTTGAAGTTGAGTTGCTTATCTTTTCTAAGTTCTAATTTCTTTATCTTAAAATGGGGATGAAAATGGCATTACCTCACACCGTGTTGTGAGGAAGAAATGAAATAGTTCAGGCAAAGACCTTGGCACATAGGAAGCCATCAATAAATGTTGACTTTCATTGTTGCTCTGTTTACTACTCTTGTTACAGAAAAGGCTGAGACTCTACTTGTGCTCCTGTGACATGGAGAACTATTTGCATACATGAAAATGACCTTCAAGTTGCTAATCTTTTTGTTTTTGAATCTGTGTCAATGATTTTCTTCCTAGTTTGTCTCTTGTTCCTTTTTGATGTTACCTGGTGGCTAAGAATGTAGGTGCTAGAAATCCCAGCTCCACCATGTACTGGCTTGTTTGAATGTAGGCAATTTACTTCACTACTCTAAGTAACAGTTTTCCTTTTATAGAAAGGAGATCTCTATTCTTATTGAAGCAGCCGCGTACATTTGAAAATATGGTATTGTTATGTGATCTAGATAAGAATTTTGAGAAAATATTCTACATCTTCAGATGATCCTCAGTATAACCTTTCTTGTATATTATGCTTTCAGTTACTTCAATTCCAAACTTGCTCACTTACTGTAGTATTTTAAATTTTGTCAGAAGCAACTTATTCATTCCTTCTTATTTTTCCCAAATGCTTGATTGCTTTTGAATGTCTCCTGTATATGTTGTTCATTTTTTAGTGCTGGCAGATTTGGTATACCTGTTTTCTTCAGTTGTGATAGTTTGGTGGGAAAGTTTTCCTCAAGAGAGAAAGCATTTATGTCTCCCCACTAAAGCAAATTGGCTTTAGTGACAGTTTTGATACATTAATATATTTGAAATCGATTATATGTATCTATTCTTGAAAACAGTTACTGTTCCCTTCCTTGTTTCCTAATCACTCCTAATTCAAGCCTGTTTCCTCTGGTTCTTTTTTGTACTCCCATACAGCATATTGTTGCTTTTTAAAAGTATAATATAATTAAAATGATGTATACCTTTAAAAGGAAAAACGTTACACAATTGTGCATGGGTGAATTGAGAGGTGGGAAAACAAGTTCACATCAGCATTTAAACTCCTTGTGGGAGAAGCCACTTTCTAAACCAGTCTCTTCACAGGATAGGTGAAAAGGTATGGAAGACAGTTTTACAAGGAACCCAGTCACCACTGTAAAAACAGTTGTGACATCAGGAGAAATATAAAATAAAACATAAAATCTACCATTTAATCTTTTTCCTCTGTAACATGATTTTTAAGAATTCTCAATCTTCCATTTTCATGCCAATTTTACTATTTAATCATCTTGAGGCAGAGCAAGATAGTGGCATAGGGAGGTGTGGAATTTAGTTAGTCCTCCAGAGTAGTTAGTAAATAGCCAGAACTGTCTAGAACAGCTGTTTGGGAGGCATCCCATCCACAACCAGACACGTATCGTACACCAGTCTGGAGCAGGAGGCCAAGATCACAGCACGGAACTGCAAATAAATCCCCAACCTGCAGAGTCTGACGATCCCCACCCTGCCCCCCACCCCAACGTGCATGACTGGCTGCTGGAGACACTTCCTGATGGGAAGAGGAAGTCGTCTCTACGAGAAGCAAAGGGAGGTAGCTCAACCAAGCTCCAATTAGGTTTTTTTTTTAAAAGATAAATTTTATTACATTCAAAAGATTGATGTAGTATAAAGACATCACTCAAGGTGTCTTTAAGAATACGTCATGACATGGAAAATGCTCGCCTATAATTTTAAATTAATAAGAAACACAATTCCATATACTATATATAGGATTCCAGTTTTGTTAAATATATGTACATTAAATTTTTAAAAATGGAAGGAACTATATATATTTGTTATTCTCAGGGTCAAGATTCTAGATTATTTTACTTTTTCCATTTTTTCAACTTTTCTGTAATTTTAAGTTCCCAACAATGAGTTGGTTTTGCATTTGTAATCAGAAAAGAAAATGACGTTCAGGAGAACTTCCTACTCCAAGTTTTATTATTAATGATATAATGAGAACTTTGCTCACATTATTATATGACCCTTCCTGATGACCATTCAACATTGGTCTTCAGTCATTTATCCTACAGAAGGAAATTACAAAAGAATGTCAATCCCATCCCAGAATTAGAGGAAGCAAGACCTCAGAGCATAAGCAGTTAAAATCAGACAATATGCACCTCAAAAACTTCAGGTATATATCATTAACCTTTTACAAATTGCAGCCTGTGGCAAATACATCAGACTTATTCATTGTGGGAATCTATCATGTAAGGACAGGATATACACCTAAATTCTTGTGCTACAGAAACCACTCAGTTATCCTCCAAAAAAATACACAGTTTTGTTCAGCCAGCAGGAACATTGTAACTTTATGTACACCTTCATCAAATGGCCTTGAGGAACAAAATCAGGCTTCAGAGGGAGAGGAAAAAAGTGGAGAGGAGGGGAGGCTATGATAGAGAAGGAGAGAGAAAAAGAGGGAGAGGGAAGATGGTAGGTAGGGGTAGGCATTTTTTTAAAAACTTTCTTTATTGTATAATATAACATATATACAAAGCAAAGAAAGGAAAAAAGCAATAGTTTTCAAAGCATTCTTCAACAACTAGTTATAGGACAGATCCAAGAATTTATCAAGGGTTACTATATCATCCTCCTAGATTTTTCCTTCTAGCTGCTCCAGAATATAGGAGGCTAAAAGGAATAAGTATTTTTTTTGTCATCTCAATTGCCTTTTTTTTCTTTTTTATGAAAAATAACATATATACAAAAGAGGAATAAATTTCAAAGCATAGCACAATTAGTTGTAGAACAGATTTCAGAGTTTGGCATGGGTTATCCACAATTTTAGGTTTTTACTACCAGCTGCTCTGAGATACTGAAGACTGAAAGAAATATCAATTTAATGATTCAGCAATCATTTTCATTTGTTAAATCCTACCTCTCCAAAAACTCCAACATCACCTTTGATCTTTCCATCCCACTCTTTCGGGGTATTTGGGGTATGGCCATTCTAACATTTTCAAGTTGGAAGATGCTAATAATAATATAGTAAAATTATTACTATATTAATAGTATATTAATTATATTATTAATTAGATAATATTAATAGTATATTAATATTATATTATATTAATAGTATATTGATAGTTATAGGGTAGGGAGATGGCACTAGCTGATATTCTGGAGAGGCTGGCCCCTCTAGGTTTCAAGACCTATCTGGTCCCGGGACCCATCTGGAGGCTGTAAGTTGCTGGAAAGTTATCCAAGTACATGGAACCTTTTATAGAATCTTATATAATACCCTAGGTATTCTTTGTGATTGGCTAGAATGGTGTTGGTTGGGGTTTGGCAAGTTATGATAAGTAGCAATGTCTAACTGAAGCTTGCATAAGAGCAACCTCCAGAGTAGCCTCTTGACTATTAATGCTACTGATAGTTTATTAGTTACACTTATTTTTCCCCTTTTGGTCAGGATGGAATTGTTGATCCCATGGTGCCAGGGCCAGACTCATCCCTCAGAGTCATCTCCCATGCTGTCAGGGAGATTTTCACCCCTGGATGTCATGTCCCATGTAGGGGGGAGGACAATGATTTCACTTGAAGAGTTTGGTCTTAGAGTGAGGCCATATCTGAGCAACTAAAGAGGTCCTCCAGAAGTAACTCCTAGGCATACCTATAGGTAGGCTAAGCTACCTAAATAAGTTCACAAGCATAAGCCTCAAGATACAGGGCTTGGCCTATTGATTTGGGTGTCCCTAGTGTTTGACACAGTATCAGGAGATTCCCTGATGGTAAAGTTTAATAGTTCCATATTTTTTCTCCCATCTCTCAAGGGACTTTACCAATACTTTTTGATTATCTGCTTATTATATTCTAGGATATATCCAGGCATTACATTAAGCTATACAGGATTAAAGGCTTTCATTCTTATTCTGGGATCCCTGTGTTTCAATTGTTCAAACAAGCTATACAGAGAGGTTGAGTTAAATTATGTGCTATAGAAAATTTAGGTTCTAGACCAAATAAAACTTTCTTCCTTTGGTCTTAAAGAGTAGGTGTGGTTCTAAAATATAGACAGCGTCTTCCTTACCGCTGTGTTCTAAATTATTTTAATCCTGACCTGATAGGTTTCGTTCTTATCTCTAAATACAAGGTTATAGATACATAAAACACCCTCTCAAAATCCAGAAATAATAATTACCGCTCTTTACTAAATATGTCTGCTATAAAAGTTTACAATCTAGGCCCCTGTTTTCCTAGAAGCATTTTCTAAAGGAGACCATACAATAATTCTATCATTTCTGACTTATTTTGCCTCACCAAATGTCCCACAGATTCATTCACATTGTCACATGCCTCACGACTTCATTCCTTTTTGTAGCAGCACAATTTTCGATAACATGTATCCATCATCATTTGCCAATCTACTTCTTAGTCAGTGCATTCTTCAGCCACCTGCATTCATCAGGCATTATGTATAATGCCCAAAGTCCACAGTCCATCAACACTCTCAATTTTAGATCATTTTATTGTTCCCAAGGGAAGATAACCAACAAATATACCAAATAGGAAATCTAAACTTTCCCTTAAGTCTTGTCCCTCCCCCCATTGTTTATTTCTGCTGTTGCTGTGGTAGTGCTGATGTTTTCCTGTTAAACATAGCCCATAGCATGCAATAACAGTATCCTCCCTGGACCCTGGACTTAAACACTCTTTGTACACAAATCATACCTTTGAAGTAGTTCTTGCAAGAACTAATTTATATTTCTAGTGTTTATCAGTGGGATACATATGTCTATACTACCCCTTTCAATCCTGTTCACCTTCAATATGGTAATATTTCTTATAAACCCATTAGAGAACCTCCTTCACTTCTATCTATTCCTGTACATTTGAGTTCAACCTCATTAGCTAACCATTCACCCATCTCTAGCTTCTATGTATCTCTAAGTCCCCTATATTCTATATTATAAGCCTCTGATTTTATCTTTACCATGGTCATAAAAGTGGAGTCATACAGTATCTATCCTTTTGTGTCTGGCTTATTTCAGTCAGCATTATGTCCTCAAGGCTCATCCATCTTATCATGTGCTTCAGGATGTCAATTCATCTTACTGCTGCATAATATTTCATTGTGGGTATATATCAAATTTTGTTAATCCACTCATCTGTTGATGGGCATTTGGATTGATTCCATCTTTTGGTGATTGTGAATAATGCTGCTATGAGCATCGGTGTGCAAATATCTGTTTGTCAATGCTTTCAGCTCTTCTGGGTATATACCAAATAGTGCTATTGCTGGGTCATGGAGCAATTCACTATTTAATTTCCTAAGTAACTGCCAAACCGTTTTCCATAATGGCTGTACCATTAGACATTCCCACCAACAGTGCATAATTGTCCCAATTTTGACACATCCTCTCCAACATTTATTGTTTCCTGTTTGTTTAATAGCAGCCGTTCTTATAGGTGTGAGGTGGTATCTCTTTGTACTCTTGATCTGCGTTTCCCTTATAGCTAATGAAAATGAACATCTCTTCATGTGCTTTTGAGCCATTTATATTTGCTCATCAGAAGAATGCCTATTCATGTCTTTAGCCCATTTTGTAATTGGGTTGTTTGTTCTTTTGTTATTGAATTGTATGATTTCTTTATGCATACAGGATATCAAACCTTTGTCTGATGTGTGATTTCCAAATATTTTATCCTCTTAACTTGGCTGCCTCTTCACCTTTTTGACAAAGTCTTTTGAGGTGCAGAAAAATTTGATCTTGAGGAGTTCCCTTTTATCTTTTTTTTCTTTTGTTGTTTGTGCTTTGAGTACAAAGTTTAGGAAGCTACCTCCTATTACTAGGTCTTGAAAATGTTTCCCTACATTTTCTTCTAGAAGCTTTTTGGTGCTAGTTCTTATATTTAGGTGTTGATCTGCTGTGAGTTAATTTTTGTATAGGGTGCAAGACAAGGATCTCTTTCATTATTTTGGCTATTGATATCCAGTTCTCCCATGCCCATTTATTGAAAAGATTATTTTGTCCCAGTCCAGTGGATTTGGGGGCCTTATCAAAAATCTGTTGACCATAGATTTTGTGGTCCATTTCTGTGCTCTCAATTTGATTCCATTGGTCAATACTTCTATCTTTGTGCCAGTACCATGCTGTTTTGACCACTGTGACTTTATAATATATTTTAAAGTCAAGAAGTGTTCATCCTCCTACTTCTTTTTTCTTTTTTAGGATGCTTATAGCTATTTGGAGTTTGTCTCCCTTCCAGATGAATTTGGTAATTAGCTTTTCCAAGTCTTCAAAGTAGGTTGTTGGAATTTTGATTGGTACTGCATTGAATCTGTAGATCAATTTGGGTAGAGTTGACATCTTGACTGTATTTAGCACTCCTATCCATGATCAGGGAATGTCTTTCCACCTATTTAGAGCTTCTTTGATTTCTTTTGGCAATGTTATGTAGTTTTCTGTATACAAGCCTTTTACAGCCCTAGTTAAGTTCATTCCTAAGTACTTGATTCTTTTACTTGCTATTTTGAATGGAATTTTTTCCTTAACTGACTCCTCAGCTAGGTCATTGCTTGTGCACAAAAACATTACTGATTTTTGCATATTAATTTTATATCCTGCTACCTTGCTGAATTTGTTTATTAGCTCAGGTAACTTTGCTATAGATTTCTCAGAATTTTCCAAGTATAGTATCATGTCATCTGCAAATAATGAAAGTTTTACTTCTTCCTTTCCAATTTGGATGCCTTTTAGTTCTTTGTCCTGCCTGATTGCTCTACTAGAACTTCTAGCTCAATGATGAATAATACTGGTGACAGTGGGCGTCCTTGTCTCATTCCTGATTTTAGGGGGAAAGCTTTCAGTCTCTCTCCACTGAGTATGATGCTGGCTATCAGTTTTTTATATATGCTCTTTATCATATTGAGGAAGTTGCCTTTGATTCCTACCTTTTGAAGTGTTTTTATCAGAAAAGGATGTTGAATTTTGTCAAATGCCTTTTCATCATTATCAAGATGATCATGTGATTTTTCCCTTTCGATTTGCTAACGTGTTGTATTTCATTAGTTGATTTTTTTGTGTTGAACCATCCTTGCGTTTCTGGTACAAACCTCACTTGATTGTGGTGTATAATTCTTTTAATGTGTTGTTGAATTCGATTTGCTAGCATTTTGTTGAGAATTTTTGCATCTATGTTCATTAGGGAGATTGGCCTGTAGTTTTCCCTTCTTATAGCATCTTTATGTGGTTTTGCATATAAATTTTATATTCTGCTACTTTGCTGAATTTGTTTATTAGCTTCATAAAATTAGTTAGGTAGCGTTCCTTTTTCTTCAATTTTTTGAAAAGTTTGAGCAGGATTGATGTTAGTTCTTTTTAGAATGTTTGATAAAATTCCCCTGTGAAGTCTTCTGGCTCTGGGCTTTTCTTTGTAGGAAGATTTTTGATGACTGATTGAATCTCAATACTTGTGATTAGTTGCTGAGATCTTCTATTTCTTCCTGAGTCAGTGTATCTTGTCTGTGTGTTTCTGGAATTTGTCCATTTCATTTAAGTTGTCTAGTTTGTTGGCATATATTTGTTCACAGTATCCTCTTATGACTTCTTTTATTTCTTCAGGGTCTGTGATAATGCACCCTTTCTCAGTTCTGATTTGCCTCCTCTCTTTTTTTTCTTTGTCAGTCTTGCTAGTGGTTCATTGATTTTATTGGTTTTCTCAAAAAGCCAACTTTTGGTTTTATTAATTCTTTCTATTGTTCTTTTGTCTCCCATTCATTTAACTCTACTTTAATCTTTGTTATTTCTCTTCTATTTGCTTTGGGGTTAGTTTGCTGTTCTTTCTCAAGTTCCTCCAGGTGAGCAATTAAGTCCTTGATTTTGCTCTTTCTTATTTTTTAATATAAGCATTTAGGGCCATAAATTTCCCTCGCAGTACAGCCTTTGCTGCATCCCATAAGTTCTGATATGGTGTGTTCTCATTTTCACTCATTTCCAGAGAGCTACTGATTTCACTAGAAATTTCTTCTTTGACCTACATTGTTTCAGAGTGTGTCATTTAATTTCCATATATTTGTGAATGTTCTCATTCTTTGGTGGTTATTGATATCCAGGTACATTCCATTCTGATCAGAGATAATGCTTTGAATAATTTTTATGTTTTAAAATGTATAAAGACCTGTTTTGTGTCCTTGCATATGATCTATCCTGGAGAATGTTCCATGAGCCATAGAGAAGAATATATATCCTGGTGTTCTGAGGTGTATCAACGTATATATGTCTGTTAGATCTAATTCATTTATCAAGTTGCTTAACTTCTCTATTTCCTTGTTGATCTTTTGTCTGTTTGTTCTATCTATAGAGGAGAGTGGTGTATTGAAGTCTCCTAATGTTATTAGAAAATTATTAGATAGAAACTTCTATCACTCCCTTCAGTTTTGCCAATGTCTGTCTCATGTACTTTGGAGCACCTTGATTGGGAAAATAAACATTTATGATTGTTATTTCTTCTTGGTGAATTGTCCCTTTTACTAATATATGGTATCCTTCTTTGTCTCTTTTGATGTCTTTACATTTAAAGTCTATTTTGTCCAATATTAGCATAGCTACTCCTGCTTTCTTCTGGTTACAACTTGCATGGGGCATCTTTTTCCATTCTTTCACTTTCAAGCTATTTGTATCCTTGTGTCTAAGATGAATCTCTTGTACACAGCATATAACTGGATTATATTTCTTAATCCATTCTGCCAATCAGTATCTTTTCATTGGTAAGTTTAGTCTGTTAACATTCGAAGTTATTACTGAAAAGGCATTTCTTGAATCCACCATCTTATCCTTTGATTTTGTTTGTCAGATCTATATGTTCTCTTTCTTCTTTCTTTTTTTTTTATCTTTTACGTTGCCCTTACTGGTACTTTTCAATTCTGTGCCCTTTTCCAGACCTCCCCCTCCTGCCTTTTTTTTTCAGCTGGCAGAACTCTCTTTAGTATCTCTTATAGAACTGATCTCTTATTGACATATTCTCTTAGCCTTTGTTTGTCTGTGAAAATTTTAATCTCTCCCCCAGTTTTGAAGGATAATTTAGCTAGGTACAGAATTCTTGGCTGGAAGTCTTTCTCTTTCAGGATGTTCAATATATCGTACAACTGTCTTCTCACCTCCATAGTGCCAGTTGAGTAGTCCAAACTCAGTTTTATGTGGTTTTCCTTGTATGTGGTAGATTGTTTTTCTTTTGCTGCTGTCAGGATTTTCTGCTTCT
Source organism: Myrmecophaga tridactyla (assembly GCA_004026745.1). NCBI lineage: Eukaryota > Metazoa > Chordata > Mammalia > Pilosa > Myrmecophagidae > Myrmecophaga > Myrmecophaga tridactyla. The sequence continues at coordinate 69,647 of PVIY010004202.1, forward strand.
CTTCAACATTTGACAGACTGATTAGTATGTGTCTTGGGGTCGGCCTATTTGGATTTATTCTATTTGGAGTTTATTTGGCTTCTTTGATTTGTATAGTAAGTTACGTATTTTATAAAGGTTGGGAAGTTTTCCCCCATTATATCCTCCACTAATCTTCCTAACCCTTTACTCATCTCTTCTCCCTCTGGGACACTGATGATTCTTGTATTTGTGCACTTTATTTTGTCTATCATTTCCCTGAGAGCCAATTCAATTTTCTTCATCTTTTTTGCAATTTGCCATTTCGAGTGTTTGAAATCAGTTGTCCTGTCCTCTAGTTTGCTTATGCTTTCTTCTGCCTCTTCAAATCTGCTGTTGTATATCTCTAATATGTTTTTGATTGGGTCTATAGCATCTTTAATCTCTATGATATCTGCTATTTTTCTATTTATTGTTTCAAATTCCTCTTTATGCTGTTCTAGTGTCTTCTTGATCTCCTTTATGTCATTAGCCATCCCATTTATTTTATTTGGAAGAGTTATATGACCATCTTTGATTAGTTGTTCCAACATCTGGGCTCCTCGGGTGTTTTAATTTGGTCATTAGGCTGGGCTATATCTGTCTGCATTGTCATATGCTTAGTGATCTTCAGTTGCTTTCATGGCATTTAAATGTCTTGATAGGTTTACTTTGGAAGTTGATTTCCTTCAGTAGTCTAAAGCCTTGTATTTTTGGTATGGATGTGGAGCAGGTTGCAGGGCTCAGGGTGGGGTACAACAGTGCAGTGACGCATTGTAATGCAAGTATAGGCACAGGTTGGGAATGCTACACTGGTGCCTGTGAGTGTGGGTGCCCAGCAGTGGGGGAGGATGTGGCTGTGTGGGTGCACAGGTCTGGGGTACAGGGCCCTGGTGTGCACTGGTCTAGGGTAAGGGGCCCTTTGTGCACATGTGCAGAGCTAGAGCAGCAGGTAGGTGTTACAACTGCATGGGTTGGGGGCAGATGTGGCCCGGCTTTGTAGGTCAGCACTTTCCCAGAGCTGGGGGAGTGACTGGAAGCTGCGAGCTTGCACGAATCTGGGAGTTTTGTAAACTGATGCACCCATGCACATATTCATAGGTGGGAGGGGGAGCTGTGTGATGTTATGGGCCAAGGGCAGGTGTAGCCTGGGTATGAAGTTAAGTGTCAGCAGCATGTATGTGCTGGCAAAAGCCTTCAAGGGGCAGGGACTGGGAGATAGGTCTTGGGAGGGGCAGAGTGAGACTGTGCTTACGTAGGAGAGGTGGGTTGGGCTTCGGGGGTTGTGGGACAGGTATGCATATGAGGGGTAGGTGGGGCAGGAGTGCTTGGACATTCTTGCCAAGGAAGCTTCTGGGGAGGGGAGTGGGTGATGGGGTTCAGGTGTGTGGGGTGTGGGGTGAGTCATGGGTCATGGAGCTATGCTGGTGTGGTAGCACATTCAAGGAATGCAGCTTGGCTTACTTCCTAGTCCCGGTCTCCCCATCCCTGCATGCCTGAGGGCTCTGGGGTTCTTCGTTAGGCTGTTTGCACCAGCCGGATGGTGTCCAGTTTTCTAATTCTCAGTTCCTCAGCTTTTGCAACCAGGGCCACCCTATGTGGTGCAGAAGACCCTCACAGGTCATTTACACTTTGGAATCACTGTCTCAGTCACCCTCCCATCCCTTCTCTAGCTTTTCCTTGGAGCAGGGCTGAACGCGATCTATATTATTCCCCATCTTCTCAGAACTCTCCAATTAGGTTTTAATTAACAAATTTGTACTGCTAAACACAAGCTTTGAGTACAGATAAACCCAGAGAAAGCAGGAAAATCACCTAGCAGAGAGGAAGGGGCTGATGAAGGTAAAACAAACAAACAAACAAACAAAAAATGGAAGCTTCTGGAATCAGCTGAGCTCAGAATACTGGAAAAGGATGGTGCCGCTTTACAGAGCTGAGTACCAGCTCCAGCTCTTGACTGGCAAATCTTGGGGGCTGAGGACTGGCTCTGAAATGGGATTTTATTTTTATTATTTTTCTCTTTATGTTTTTCTTTCTTTTTTTTCTCTTTCTTTTAAAAGTATTCTAAGTAGCTCATTAGAGAAAGCCTCAGGCATTTTCAACTGTAGCACTACCCAAGCAAGGGTCGAGTTAAGATAGGTGTGAGATACCAAGTAACTAGTTAGGCGAAGCAGATAATTCCCCAAAGAGCATACCTTCCCCCCCAAAAGGGGGGGGGGGTGGACCCAGCTCAAGTGTAGGCCCTCCTACAGAGAATTCAGAACCAGGGGCTGAGAATCAGATACAGTTTAAGATTGCCTTCCACCTCAGCCTCTGTCTCAACCAAGCCCCTGGAAGGCTGACAATTAGAGGCTCCACCCCACTTTATGGGGTGGGCTGACAAGCACCACCTGGTAGGCAGGAAAGCCTAGAGGCTCCACAGGAAAGTCAGACAACCTGCTGTACCTCATTCAGAGGGAAACTTGATAAACTTGATACTGATTACACCCTTGTCTTGAGAACTGAGCCTGCCTTTTCTGGGAAAAATCTGATTGGGGTCAATAATATCTAGGGAGACCTTCCTCAAAATAACGTTCCATATAGGCAGAGCAAGAACCAGAAAAACAAGAGCTGAAAAAATTTTGAACAGTTGAACAGAAACTATGCTAGAAGGTAGAATACATTGAACTGGATGCCAAAAACAAACAAAAACAGAGACCAAAGCCAACCTAAAAGAAGACCCTAGGTAAAAGAGTGAAAATGACCTCCAGAATAAACTAATTAAGATGCTGAGACACCAAAAAAAAAATATGATTCATACTAGAAAAGATTACAATATGGCCCAGTCAAAAGAACACGCTAACAACTCAAATGAGGTACAGGAGTTGAAACAACTAATTAATGTTCAATCAAACGTGCTAATCAAGTAAAAAATCAAGTCAATGAGCTGAGGGAAGATATGGTAAAAGAGATAAAGGATTTAAAGAAGATATTGGGTAACCATAAAGAAGAAGTTAAAAGCATGAAAAAATGGCAGAAATTATGGGAATGAAAGGCACAGTGGTAGAGATGAAAAACACAGTGGAGACTTACAACAGCAGATTTGAAGAGGCAGGAAAAATGATTAGTGAACTAGAGGACAGGACATCTGAAATCCTACACACAAAAGAATGATAGTGAAATAAAATAGAAAAATATGAGCAGGGTCTCAAGGAATTAAATGACAACATAATGTGCATGAATATACATGTTACAGGTATCCCAGAAGAGGAAAAGAGGCAGAAAGAATAATGGAGGAAATTTATCACTGCAGATTTTACATCTCTTAGGAAAGATATAAAATTAAAGATTTAAGAAGCATAACATATCCCAAGCAGAATAGATCTGCATGGATGTACTCCAAGACACTTATTAACCAGATTGTCAAATGTCAAAGACAAAAGAGAGAATTCTGAAAGCAGCAAGAAAAAGAGAAGCTTGATGAGACTATGTGCAGATTTCTCAGCAGAAATCATGGAGGTGAGAAGGCAGTGATGTGATATATTTAAGATTCTGAAAGAGAAAAACTGCCAATCAAGAATTCTATATCCAGAAAAACTGCCCTTCAAAAATGAGGGAGAGTTTAAAATATTTTCAGACAAATAGTCACTGAAAGAGTTTGTGACTAAGAGATCAGCTCTACAAGAAATACTAAAGGGAGGCAGATAGGAAAAGACAGGAGAGAGAGGTCTGGAGAAGAGTGTAGAAATGAAGACTATATATAAAGGTAAAAAGAAAAAAATATATATAATATAAAATCCATAAGACAAAATGGTATAATAAAGTACTGCCTTTATAGTAATAGTTTAAATATGTATAGTTTAAACTATCAAATCAAAAGACATGGACTGGCAGAATAGATTTAAAAACAGGACCTATCTATATGCTGTGTACAGGAGACTCACTTTAGACCCAAGGACAAAAACAGATTGAAAGTGAAAAGTTGGGAAAAGATATTTCATACAAATAACAACCAGAAAAGAGGTGGGGTAGATAAACTAATATCTGACAAATTAGACTTCAACTGTAAAACAATTAAAAGGGACGAGGATGGACACTATGTGTAAATAAAAAGAACAATTCATAAAGAAGATACAATAATCATAAATATTTATGCACTGAGCCAGAGTGCCCCAAAATACATAAGGCACACATTGACAATACCGAAGAGAGTAGATACCTCTACCATAATAGTTGAAGACTTCAGTAAATTGAGGATTAACTGCACACCTGGAGGAACTAGAGAACAAACAGCAAACAAACCCCAAAGCAAACAGAAAGAAATAAATAACAAAGATTAGTGTAAAAATAAACGAAACTGAGAACATAAAAGCAAAAGACAGACTCAACATAAGAAGTTGGCTCTTTGAGAAAATCAATATGATTGATGGAACCTTAGCTAGGCTGACAAAAAAGGAGGATATAAATAAATAAAATCAGAAGTGGGAGAGAGGACATAGCCACCAACCCTGCAGAAATAAAGTAGATAATGAGAGGATACCATGAGCAACCATATGCTAATAAACTAGGCAACATAGACAAAGTAACTTCCTAGAAAGCATGAACAAACAACAATTGACTTGAGAAGAAATAGACAACCTCAATGAACAAATCACAGGTAAAGAGATTGATTCAGTTATCACGAAGCTCCCAAAAAAGAAAGGCTCAGGACCAGATGACTTTACATGTGAATTCTACCAAGTATTCAAGAAAGAATTAGTGCCAATCCTGTTCAAATGCTTCAAAAAAATTTGAAGAGAAGGGAAAGCTATGTAACTCTTTCTATAAAGCCATCATTACCCTAATACCAAAACCAAAGATACTGTAAGAAAAGAAAATTACAGAGCAATACCTTTAATGAAGATAGATGCAAACATTCTCAACAAAATACTTGCAAATTGAATCCAGCTGCACATTAAAAGAATTATATACCACAACCTAGTGGGATTTATTCCAGGTATGCAAGTCTGCTTCAATACAAGAAATCAGTTAATGCAATATACTACATAAATAAATCAAAGTGGAAAAGTCACATGATCATCTCAATTGATGCAGAAAAGACATTTGACAAAATTCAGCATCCTTTCTTGATGAAAACACTTCAAAGGATAAGAATAGAAATGAATTTCCTCAACATGATAAAGGGAATATATGAAAAACCTTCAGCTAACATCATTTTCAATGGGGGAAGATTGAAAGTTTTCCCTTTAACATTAGGAACAAGACAAGGATGGCAACTGTCACCACTGTTAATCAAGATTGTGCTGGAAATTCTAGCTGCAGCAATTACACAAGAAAAAGAAATAAAAAGCCTCCAAATTGGAAAGGAAGTAGTAAAATTCTCACTGTTTGCAGATGACATGATTATATGTTGAAAGTCCTGAAATATCTACAGCAAAGCTATTAGTCTAATAAATGAGCAAAGTGACAGGGTACAAGATCAACACCCCCAAATCAGTAGTGTTTCTATACACTAGTAATGAGCATTCTGAGGAGGAAATTGAGAAAAAAATTCCATTTAAAATAGCAACCAAAAGAATCAAATATTTAGAAATAAATTTAAGCAAGGCCACAAAAGACCTATACACAGAAAACTACAAGAAATAACTAAAATAAATCAAAGAAGACCTAAATAAATGGAAAGACATACTGTGTTCATGATTTGGAAGGTTACCTATAGTTAAGGTGTCAATTCTACCCAAATTGATTTATAGATTCAATCTAATACCAATTAAAATCCCTACAATGTACTTTTCAGTAACAGTAAAACTAATAGCCAAATTTATTTGGAAGGGCAAGTTGCCCTGAATAGCTAAAAATATTTTGAGAAAGAGCAATGAAGTGGGAGGTCTCACTCTATCTGACTTTAAAGGATCTCGCAAAGCTACATGCTGTAAAAACAGCATGGTACTGGCATAAAGACGGATATACTGACCAAAGAATCAAATTGAGTATTCAGAAATAGACCATCTCCTCTATGGACAATTGGTCTTGATAAGGCAATCAAGCAATTCAACTGGAATGGAGCAGCCTCTTCAATACATGGTGTTTGCAGAACTGGATATCTATATCCAAAAGAATGAAAGAGGACCCATATCTCATACCTTATGAAAAAAATTAACTTAAAACGGATCAAAGACCTAAACATGAGAGATAAAACCATAAAACTTTAGAAGAAAATATAGGGAAGTATCCTATATACTTGTGATAGGAGGTAGTTTCCTAGATCTTATACCCAAAGTGTGACCAATGAAAAAAGAAAGAGATAATGGGATCTCCTCAAAATTTAACACTTTTGTGCATCGAAAGACTTTGTCAGGAAAGTACAAAAGGCACTCTACACAATGGGAGACAATATTTGGAAACCATATACTGGATAAGGGATTGATATCCAGAATATATGTTGAGCTCCTACAACTCAAGAACAAAAAGACAAATAACCCAATTAAAAAATGGGCAAAAGACATGGGCAGACACTTTTCCAAAGAGGATATACAAATGGCTCAAAAATATATGAAAAGATGCTCAACCTCACTGGCTATGAGGGAAATGCAAATCAAAACCACAATGAGAAACCATCTCATACCTACTATAAAAAACAAAAACAAAGAACACCCCAAAACTACAAGTGCTGGAGAGGATGTGGAGAAAGAGGTACACTTATTCACTGTTGATGGGAAAGTAGAATGGTGCAACCACTCTGGAAGGCAGTTTGGTGGTTCCTCAGGAAACTAAGTATAGAATTGCCATATGATCCAGCAATCCCATTACTAGATATATATTCAGAGGAGCTGAAGGCAAGGACACAAATATACATTTGCCACACTGATATTTAAAGTGGCATTATTCATGATTGCCAAGAGATGAAAACAGCTCAAATGTCCATCAATAGACCAGTGGATAAACAAACTGTGGTATATACATATGATGAAACATTTCACAGCTGTAAGACAGAATAAAGTCATGAGGCATGTAACAATGCGAATTTACCATGAGGACATTTTACTGAGTGAAATTAGCCAGAAACAAAGGGGTAAATATTGTATTGTTTCACTAATATGAGCTAATATTAATTAGCGAACTTTGAGAGTTAAAATTGAGAACACAGATTATCAGGAGATAAAAAGAAAGTAGAGATTGGGCATTTGGTGTTGAAGGAGTACAGAATGTTCAACAGGATTGATTGTAAAGATCCAGAAATGGATAGCATAATACTATCTCACGGTAGCACAATATTCTGAGTACACTAAATGAAGCTGAGTGTAAGTATGGTTGAGGGAGGAGGGCTTGGGGCATGTAGGACACCAGAAGGAAAGACAGATGATAAAGACTGGGATGGTATAATTTAGCAATGCCTAGAGTGAACAATGGTGGTTATTAAATGTACAAATGCATGAGGAAAAATAATTGAATGTCAACATTGCAAGGAATTGAAAATGGGATGGCATATGGAAAAATACAATCAATGCAAATTAGGGTCTATAGTTAACCGTAACATTGTAATATGCTTTCGTTGACTTTAACAGAAGCAATATGTCAAAGCTGTGTGTCAATAAGCAGGAGATATGGGGAGGGGTATGGGATACTTTGTTGAAGAAATGGAGATGGCCTCACATAGATTGTGGTGGTGAGGCATGGCTACGTGATTATCCTGAGATCCTCTGATTTTTGCCTAGGTTGGATTGTATAATGTGTGAAGAAATCTGTTTAAAAAAGAAAAAAAATCATTTTATTTGTCCATTGATACTTTTGTCTTTAAATTATTTCTTGATTAGGTGATATATTCATAGGTTCAATAAAATAAAAACAATATTAAAAGTAACACTGAGCAGTCTCAGTCTTACCTGCTTTTGACCACTTTGTTTTTACGGACTTACCCCATCCTTTTTTACTATTTTCTTGAGTATTCTTGTAATATTCAAAACATGCAGTTTTAATATATATTCTTTTTTTATCCCTTTCTTATGCACGCTCTTGTTCCTTTACTATATCATAGATATCTTCCTTATTAGCATCCATAGAACTTATTCATTCTTTTCTCCAACAAAAAGACATATTGTTCTTATATAAGTAGTCTTCTGTAAACACACGTTTGGGTAGTTCCCTTGGTTTTGTGTGTGTGTGTGTGTGTTTGCTGCTACACTGTTATAGTGAACATCATATATGTCATCAAGTATGTGGGAAGTTCGTAGGATAGGAAATTTGAGTTTGTTAGGGAGGGGGAAAATGCATTTGTAAGTTGGCTAGTTATGGCCAAATGGCTCTCCGTAGGTTATTATGCATGCCAGTCAGTGAAGTACGTGGTGCTTCTGTCTCCCCAGTCTTGCCAACAGAGTGTGCAAACGCTAGGCTTTCTGACCTTTTGATTCATGAGAAATGGTATTTTAGTGTAATTTTGATTTGAATCTAGTTTCTTATGAGTGATGCTGAGTATCTTTCCACAGGCTTAAGAGTGTTTTTGGTCTCTTTTCTCAATTCTAGGAGTTCTTTACATATTAGAGAAATTAGGCTTCTAACATGTGGCACTTTTTTTTTTTTTACCAGTTTATTACTCATTTTGGCATTATTTAAAGCATCTAGTAGAAGTTTCTCTAATATTTTTTATGTAATAAATTTGTCAAGTTTTTCTTTTATGGCTTTTGGATTTAGATTGACTGTTAGAAAGGCCTTTCCTTTCCAAAGTTATCAAGGAATTTACCCATGTTTTCTTTTAGTAATTTTTTTTTTTTAATTTGCATATGGGCAGGGGGCGCCAGGGATCGAACTCCAGACCTCCAGCACGGCAGGTCGGAGCTCTGCCTGCTGAGCCACGGCAGCCGCCCTCTTCTAGTAATTTTATGTTTTTTTTTTTTAATGTTTAAATTTGTGATGCTTTGAACCCAACATTGTCTTTTTCCAATGGTGATTCACTGTCACAATAGCATGTATTTTTAAATTCTGTCTTTTCCTTGCTGTTTTGAGAAGCTGTATTCTTTAGGCCTTTTTTTTTTCTTGACTTTTTATTCTGTTCCATTGATTTTTATGTCTATTTGCATGATCTTAACATACAATTTTTTTCCTTGCTATTCAGAATAGTTTTCCAAATTATGAAAAGTTGCTTGATCTCTTTATATGGATATTGTTATTTGAATAAGAAATGACTACTCAGTACGCTGTGCAAAGGGACTTCTAAAAGTAGATTGGCCATGCTATGGGAAGGAATAGGGTGATTTCCCTGGACAGTGTACATGTTAGTAATTATAAGAATTAATGAGGCAACATTTCTTGAAAATGACTTCATTATTTAACTTTATTTGTAAATCTAGATACTTGGTGAATTAAATATTCTCACTAGGAATAAATTGCTTGTCTGCTCTGTCCTTTCTTCCAGTCTCGCCCTCCTCCTCTTCATTTCCAGTACTCCTGCCATGTGATCTTTCTTAATTTTGATCATGTCAGTTTTTTATATGAATGGTTCAGTGAGTCTCCATTGGTTATATCGTAGAGCCAAAATCCTGTGAATGGCAGTAAAGTCCCTCAAAAGTGAACCCGTATATTTTGAACGCCAACCTTGTTTTATACAGAAGTGATACATGCAGGATAAAACAAAATAATCCTTGTCCCTGAATCTGTGGAGACTTTGGTCTAATGGGACACTGATAGTAACTGTGATTATAGAGAATGTGAAAGGATATTGGGCTGCTTCTCTAAATTTGTCACCTTCCATTATCCCAATCTCCAGCTATGAGAGATCGTTTTAAATAAATGAAAAAGAAATCAGTCACATTCTGACAATACTGACCAAAATGAATCAGAAAGGCCACATTATAGTGTTCTATCAATAAACATGTGCTTAATTAAACCCTAGAAGAGAAGTAGAGTTGTTTAAATGTTGGAGGATTACTAGGAGGGAAATTGATGGAGATAACATAGTTTTCTACCGTATGAGTATAGGGGATCATATCAGTATCTTCTGAGAGCCTCTGGATCTGTATTTCCTTTTCTTCCTTCCTTCCATCCTTCCATACTCCCATCCTTCCATCACCAATCTATCTATAATGATCTATCTAAGTATTTATCCTTGTATTTATTCATTTATCATTATTGATTACATTAATTTATTCAACAAATATTGTTATTACTAAAATTAATAGGGCGGGCCATGGTGGCTCAGTGGCAGAGTTCTCATCTGCCATGCCAGAGACCGGGTTTGATTCCTGGTGCCTGCCCATGCAAATAAAATAAAATAAATAAATAAAATAAAAATAAAAAAAATTAATAGCTACCATTTATTGAGCAACGTGGTAATTTAGAACTGTGTGCAGCCCAGAAAATCAGGTTCTTAAAGCGAATCTGTTCCCATGGGCGTGAACCTATGTTAAGTAGGATCTTTTGGTGAGGCTACATAAGGTAAGGTGTTTCCCACCTTATTCAGGGTGGATGTTATCCTCTTACTGGAGTCCTTTATAAGAGAAAGAAATTCAGAGAAAGAGAAAAAGCAAGAAGTTGAAAACAATGAAAACTGGAAGAGAAAGGAGAGACCAGCAGACGCTGCCACGTGCCTTGCCATATGGCACAAGTGTGTGTAAGCTTGTAAACCAATAAGTTCCCATAGTTAAAGCCAGTGCACTTCATGGTGTCTGGTTTGAGCAGCTTAATATCTAAAACACGCTCTATGTACCAGACGCTGTGCTTTATTTATCCCTTAATATTAAAATTAATGGTGTGTTGGGCGGCTGCCGTGGCTCAGCAGGCAGAGCTCCGACCTGCCATGCTGGAGGTCTGGAGTTTGATCCCTGGTGCCTCCTGCCCATATGCAAATTAAAAAAAATAATAATTAAAAAAAATAAAATAAAATTAATCGTGTGGATAATAATAGCTCTGTTTTAAGGGGAGAAACTAAGGAGTATATGCCCAATACCATAGAGAAAACAACACAGTTAGGAGTGGAATCACTGGACAGTTTGGGGTAGTTGTTCTTTCATATTTAAGCCCTTCATGTTTTCAAGGACTCTTCTGCTTGCTATATCTACAGAACTCAAATCTTCCTCCCTCCCTTCTTTCCTTTATACTAATATAAATATACATGTCCTATTTCCAAGAAAATTACAGTCTAATTGGGAGAAAACACATACATAGAAAGGTTTAAGACATGTAGGACGTGAAATGCTAGAAATTTTCAGAGGCTGTTGTACAAAAATCTGAGAAAATTATTTTATAGGAGCATGGGCTCAAGGAAACAACTGGAAAGAGTGACCCTGGATTTAAGTCTATAAAAATTAAAGAAAAAATAACAGCTTTATTGAGTTATAGTTAACAAACTATACATTTTTGCCCATTTAAAATGTGTAATTCAGTGGATTTTAGTGTATTCACAGATAAGTGCACTCATCACCATAGTCAATTTTACAGCATTTTTGTCACCTCAACCCCATAATGTTTAGCTATTACCCTTATTTGCTCATTTTGCCTCCATAAATAACCACTATCTCTATAAATTTACCTATTTTTGAACAATGTTTTTTATAAGTGGAATCATATAATGTGTCATCTTTTGTGATTGGTTTCTTTCATTTAGTATAATATTTCAAGGTTCATCTATGTTGTAGTATGTGTTAGTAGTACTTCACAATTTCAAAATAATATTCCACTGTATGAATATGCCACTTTTTCTCTACCCATTCATCAGCTCGTGGACATTTAGGTGGTTTCCACTTCTTGGCTGTAATGAATAAGTGCTGTACAGACATTTGGGTGCAAGTTTTTGTGTGTGTGTGTGAATGTATGTTTTCATTTCTCTTGGTAGATATCTAGGAGTAGAATTATTGGATCACATGATAACTCTATGTTTAACTGATTTAAATCGTAAAGAATGATTAGGCAGGTTTTTATTTATTTTATTTATTCATCAAATAAGGAGGGTGAAAGTATGAGAGAGAGCATTCCTTGGCAGAGAAGACAGCATGAACAATGATAATGGGGAAAACCAGCAAGAAGAGCACAAGTAACTCCAATCAGTTTCTTGAGAACCAACTGGTGGTATAATGGATGAGGCTGGAGTGGAAGGCAGAGATTTATCGTAGAAGGCTTGGGATCATGGTAGAGAGCTTTTGATGCATCTATGCTGAATAAGTGTGCTTGATAGATTATCACTGGTGGACGTGTATAGCGAAAATTTGAAGATTGTGAGAGTAGAGGATAGGAGACAAGTTTGGAGGCTGCTGTAGTGCTCCAGGTGAGAGGCGATGAGGACTTGAACCAGAGCAGTGAGAGCAGGGAGGAAGTAGAAAGGGGAGGCTAGAGAGCCATTCTAGATAGAATTGTAGAAACTTGAGTGATTGAATATGGAAATGATTGAGACAAGCCGGTTTTCAGAAAAGACTAGCTGCTCATTAGAGCATACTGTAGAGAACGTATTGGTTTTTGTATAATCATCTCTGCTGATGTCCCTTGCAAGTTCTCATTGTTGTCTTTCACCTGCCTTGGAGTCTGAAGCAGTACAGATCAATAGCAGAAACAAAACAAATCACCCAAGCACATAAAACCAACTTCAAAAGCGTAGATAAAAAAATGCTGACCTTTGGCCTTTCTAATCACCACTACTTGGGCTTGTTTATTTTAAACTTCCTTTTATACAGCTAATGTTTATCAAGTGTACACTATGTATCAGGTGACTGTCTTAAACAATTTATATGCATGAGCTAATTTATCTTGACAAAATCCCTGTGAAGTGGTAGTGGCTTATTTCCATTTTTACAAATGAGGAAACTGAGGCACAGAGTGATTTTTTTTTTTTTAAGTAGTTTGCATGAAAATTAGTAGTGGCATTTGGACCTTAAACACTCAAGCAGTCTGGCTACAGAACTTGTCTTAATCATTATACTTCCTAAATGGAATTGTTTTCTTAATTTCCTTTGTGGATTCTTCATGGGAGATGTATAGAAACACGACTAATGTTTGTGTGTTGACCTTATATCTTGCAACTTTGCTGAATTAGTTTATTAGCTCTAGTAATTTTTTTGTGGAGTCTTGTGGGCTGTTGTTTCAGATTTGTTATGGTTTTTCTTTCCAAATCTGTTCCTATTGATTTAATTTAGACTACCCGAAGCCTTAAAAAATCTTTTAGTGTTTTATAAATGCCTCAGAAATTTTACATTTTTATTTTACTTCTTGTGTTGTCTGGTTTAAAGTATTTATATATTCTTTTTTTTAAAGACCCCAAAATGAAGAAAAACTTTAGTAGCTTTTCAAGTTTTAAGGAAATAATGTACTAAGGGCAAATAATAGTATCATCATTTAAGACCACTGAAAAGTTCTGTGGATTGATTTGTTTTGGTTGGAAAATTACATGGAGTTAAAGCAGTATCAGTTACTCTGATCAAATGATCCTCATCCAATTATGTAATTTAGATAGCCTGCTCATCCTGGCAAATTGTGGGTTCTCAAATCTGTTTCTGATTTGAAAGAATTGTGGCCATTTAACTTCCTGTCCTAGTAAATAGTAATTTGTTCCTCTTGCTAATTTATGGTTCCTTGAAAACGAGGGTTGACTCCTTGCTTCTCCCATGGGTTTTTCCCTGTCCAATCCCAATTCCATTCTGAGTTCTAAAATTAATTTTCCTTTCATTTTTATTATCCACTTATAAGACATTGGTTGAATTTTGTGGACTGCTAGTGTAAGAACTGAGCGCGCATTCTTTTCCCACCATTTTTGTATCTGACCCAGACCTGTACTTCCTGCTATTGCAGTCCTGACCTTGGTCTCTTGGTTATGATGGATGTACAGCAAATGGAGCATATCACAGCATTGCAGGACTGAAGGAGACCTTGGAGGTCATTTTTTGGTGAGAAATTGTAACCTCATTTCACATTTCCAGTTTCAGGATTTCAATTTGTATTGCAAACCTTGGCTCAAATGATGGGGTTCTTATTCTCTATCTCAAAACAGAAAAATGGAGACATTCACATCCAAGTCAACAGAGGAGGAATAACTAACAACTAATTACTCATATTCAGATACTCTGGATCCTGGATTCTCAAGGACAGAAGGAAGGAAAGAACAGAAACCAAAAATCACAAACAATTAGGGAGAAATGGTAGGAATCTGGCATCTGGCATTACATCTCTTCTAACATCCTTTACTGAGTTCATGACCATTCACACTCATGACCAGTGCACTAAGTTCCCTCTGACCATAATAAATAATTAAATGCCATAATAAATAGGTATTATTTATGGTTTAGCCCCTTAACATCCCTTGAATATTTTCACTGACACTGTAGTCTGTGAGTTCCCCAGTGTGTCACATGTATTTTATTTTTATTGATTCCTGCAGAGTCATATCTTTGTACCTCATAAACTTTAATAAAAAGAAAGAATGATGCTATTTATTTTAAATTAAACTAAAATGCACTTTCAGGTGTCCTGGAAAAAAAATCTACTCCTGAGACCATTAATATTACAACTTTCTGTCTTGTAATTGTGAGTATTTTACTCAGCCTTTAGAATTTTGTTGAAATGGCTTTTCTTGGGTATGAAAGCCTCTGGGATCTTTCTACTTTTCTCAAGTTTATTTGCAGTAGTAGCCATAATCTATACTAGAAGGATAGTATAGAGAGAATATTTAGTTTTAAAACATGATATTTTTAAATGTGCTTTCAATAATTTAGAAAAATGTTTAGATTATTTCTTTAGATTTAGGAGATTTAAAGGGAGAGAAGTTGCATGTAATTTATGGATATTTCAAGATACATGTTTTCCCCCACATGAATTAACTCTCATAGATGGATAGAGTGAAACTTTTCTTTTAGGGGTTTCAGCTAATGTGGCTTTTTTGGGCCTTGGCAATATTTTGAGGCTAGCATGGTCTAATGAGACTTTACATGATAGGACCCTATCTGCTTTCAGTCCCTTTCTTTGCTTCATGTCTCTTTTCTGTCCCTTGAGCTTACCCTACTTCTTCCTACCTGAAGGCCTTTGAATTGTTATATCCCCACTCTCAGGAATCCTTTCTTTCTGTTACAATTATCCTGCCTAAAGTCTCAAACTTCAGGTCTTAACCTTTATGTTACTTCCTCAGAGAGGCATCGTCTACTGTTCCACCCACTCTCTTATCTTTTGTCTTCCTTGCTTACTCTTAGTTTATTTATTCTGGAGCTCGTTTTCTCTCTTTCACTTAGGGTTTTCACATTGGTTGGCTTCTCTATTTCTTTGACATTCAGTTCAACTTTTTCTGGACCTCTAGCATAGTTTCTGTTTAACTGATCAGAATTTTTCAACTCTTGTTTTTCTGGTTCTTGCCAGTTATGTGCTGTGATCTCAACCCTTCCACCCATTCCAGACTTGTGTATGATATGTGTTTGGTCACAGGAGTCCCCCAAACAGTTTGTTCCTGACAGCCCCTGGCTATTTACTAGCTGTCCTGGAGGATGAACTAAATTCCACCCTTCCCTACACCCCCGTGTTGCCCCTGCTCTTCTACCTGGTTCTCTCTCATACACCTTGCATATTTCCTAAAAATACCAAATTATATATTTCCTTGAAACATACTTTTTTCCATATTAGTATGTAAGTTCCAGGAGGCTTAATGAGGCTATAATATGTGTCTTATTCATCATTGTATTCCCAGAAACTAGCAGAGTAAGAAAAGTACATAAATACTTGATGAATGAATGGGTGGCCAGATGGATGCATAGATGGGTGGATAAATGAACACTTTGCTTAGTTCAGGGAGCAATGAACTACAACTTCATCTTTGGCTTCCAAAAATCCCTTTGTAAAAAGGCCTATGTGCAGCATTTAGAAAATGGGAGAAGTACCTGGCATTCAACAAAGTAGAGGCTCAGATAATTACAGCAATGTTGAGGCCAAATAACTGATTCTTAGAATATGGAGGATTTTAGAGCAAATTCTCTGAATTTCCAGAGGTAACTTTTGTGTTGGTGGCTTCCAAGACTCAATAGGTAATATAAAAGCAAATATAGTGCATTGCTCACCTTGTTATTAATACTGTTCTGACCATAACTTGAAGTTTACCCAATCCATTCTGCAGTTCCTATTACACAACATTTTGTGTGAGGGTGTGGCTCAGAGCAAAATGTATCAATTGCAATATGAGATAAGACCAATAATTCATCAAATTCTGTTTGTTTTGGCTTTATTTTAAATAACTATGGATTAAATCCACTCCTGTGTCGAGGAGATGATTCCGGAGCATGGTTCTTAGAAGTGCACCTAAGTGTGTATAGACTTTGGGCTATGGGCCTTATTTGACAAAGGAGAGTGCAAAGAAAAAAAATTTGTAGTTGAAATAATTCTTGCTATATTTACACTGCGTTAGAAGAAAATGAGAGAGAGAGAAAGAGAAGAGAGATACAACTTTAACCTAGCCAGTATCTGGTTGTAATGAATGGAGGCATTTCCTTGGGGATTGGGAAAGAAAAAGAATAATAGGTAATATGTCTAAAATTACATCTCTTATCACTTTGTGTGGTTTTGTTTAATAACTGTCATTTTTAAACTTGCTGTGTTCCCTTAGCCCTTACACTATTCTGTGCGATGGGAAGTGGGGTGGATTACAACATCACAGCAGGAAAGTGGTTTTTTTTTTTAGTGTTTATTTTCCATGCTGGATTATAGAAACTCTAGGAATTGCATCGCTGAAAGTTTCCCCTCCCTGCCAGAAACTAGAATGAGGAGCAGTAAAAAGATTGAAGGTGAGAATCCCACTTTCAGGCCCATCCAAATTGCTTTCTGGTTTGAGGGAGACCCTGACAGAGAGCTGTCCCCAAATACACACCTGACTCCTCAGGTCATTCAGCTTGCTCCTGATGCAGGCCTACCCCAGCTCAAACAAGGAGGCCTCCAGAGCCCAGGTTTAGCATCGTACCCTCCCCCCCCCCCCCCCCACTCCTCCTCCTCTTCCACTAACTGTCTTGCCAGCCCCTCTCTTACATGGGGTCTGTACCCCTGCCTCATCTTTCCTTTATTCCCTTAAGGACCTGCTATAATTAAAACAGTTTCTGAGCATTGTCAAATGCAAGAGCCTGTTCTAAGAGCTTTATATTTCTTAGGTCTTTAAATTCTTCTCTAGATCCTATGAACAAGATACTATTTTTATCCTAGTTTTACAGGAGAGGAGCATTGGCACTTTGAATTAATTCCCTAAGGCCATGGCCATCTGTGGAAGAACATAGACATGAACCAAAGCAGTATAGCTCTAGGGCCTATATTAAATCCTACATATTACAATCAGTGCTGAGGAGTATATGTATGATAGTGACTTAGTGTGCTGTCCTTTCAGATCAGATCTAGATTTTATGTTATAGAGAAAATGAGTACTATGGATGGCGTCTCCAGATCCTAGAATGAGACAAAGGGAAGACATTAGAGAGGCTTCCAGGCCTTTCACAGTAACCCTCCAATCATATTCATAGATTGCGTCTTCATTTCCTCTGCCCATTATTATTTGAATTAAAAAGTGATTGCTGTTATTTGATTTATAGCAGCCCCCCTTCATCTACTGCATAACAGGTATTTCCAGTTTGGGGATGTTTAATTTGTAGCAAAGCTAGAGTTTCAGCATTTTATTGCTACACAGAAAGAAATTTGTTAGAATTTGTTTGATGGATTGCTGTAGCTTTTGTTAGCCCTGTCAGCCTCATAAAAGTAAGAGAGACGTACCCTTCAGTTACCAGGGAAGCATATGGAGGTTTGAAGAGATTTGCCCTGGAAATTACTAATAATGACCAGACCTTCTATTGCATATGAGAAATCCGAGGCCTGAAGACGTGAGGTTTTACGTAGAGACGCAAGTTACTGTTGATACTTGAATGGAATCTTAAAGGATGAAAAGAACTAACAAAGTGGAAGAAAGTAGAAAGAACATTCCAGGGAGGACCAGTGAGATGGGGATTTGAAAGAACCCCACTTGTTTGGAGAACCACAAGAGGTTTAGTCTGCTGTGATGGGTGCTGGGGCTTGAGGGAGGGGCAAGATGATGATATATGTTATTTTGTAAATCAAAGACAGCTCTTAAAGGATTTTAAGGAGGCAAAATGGTGAGAGATACCTTTTCGGAATTCCTCTCTAGCAGAGATGTGGAGCCTGGATTAGTGGGGGACAAGGTGAAACACAGAGAGATAACTGGAGTTGCCATAGTTGGATGTCAGTTTGTCTGCTTAGTATCCCTTCCCCAGTTTTTTAATTTTGAAAATTGCATCTCTCCCTTTTTTCTCTAACTGCTCCTGTCCTTCTCTGTATGTTTTTGGTGAGGGCTCCAGACACTGCCTTGTGCCCCTTCTCTTCACTCAGAGAGATGCACACATTTCCTAGAAATGGACAATGTGGCATCCCCTCCTGGGGACTCTGGTCTGCCCAAGTAATAGGCATATGGCTAAGTTCAGTCAATCAGATTCTGGGTGAGGATTCAAATGTTGTCAGGAGAGACAGAAACATTCTCTTCTTTTAGAGTTCCTCAGTGGAAATGATGGAAGTCTGGGTCTGCCATCCATCTTCCCTGATGCCTGGAGTAAATCTATTGCAGTACGAGAGAAAAAACCCACAGCATATAGTGAAGCAGAGATGACTGGAAGAGAGGATATTGAGAGATAAGTCCTGGTTTCTGGTGTCTAAGTGCCCTAAAATTGTACTGGTCCCACAGTTTGTTTTTTTATTCTGTGGGCTACTCAATTTCCCTTCCTTTTAGAAAATCAAGTCCCTTCCCTACTCTTTGTTTGCTTGTTTAGGCTAAATTGAGTTAGGTTTCAATCCTTTCCTACTGAAACAATTCTGATAAATACAGAGTTTAATGCAGCATTCCATTTGGAAATAGAAGAATATCTGAGATATAGCAGTGGCAATAGGAATCAATGTGAGAGGAATTTAGAAGGTATAACCAACAGGACTTGCTGGCTTAAATGTTTGGATTAAAAGAGAAGAAAGAATCCTTAATGACCTTAGGGAGGTCTGAGTAAATGATTGGGTCATTCTCTGAGAAAGAAATAAAAAGTATAAATAGAGTAATTTGGTCTTTGCAAACTTTCCTAGACTTATTATTTATAAATCTTCTGAAGGCTGTAAGAATATAATTCAGTTTAGTTTTCACACAAAATGGTGCAGAATGGGAGAAACTAAATTAACTAAACAAAAGGCTGCAAAACCAGCTCAAATCCACCCTGCGGACAGGGGAAGGAGAGGGCCTTGGCTGAAAGCCTAGAACTGGTGCCAAATCCTCATATGGGTAAAAACAAGTTTAACGAAGTAACGACCAGGGTCACTGGGATGTAAAACGTAATCAAAAGCGGGAACTTTCAGCAGGTGATTTGAACTAGGTAGGCTACTTGGAAAGACTGTAACCTCTGGAGTATCTAGTCAGTGGAGAAACAGGGGAGGGACCTATGTGCTAGGCTTAGGGAATAAATGCTGCTGTTTTCTGTCGCTTGGTGCACCAGCCACCCCATTTTGGTTGCATGCCCATTCTTGCAAGATCATGAATAAATACTTTTCTTTTCCACAATCTGGTAAGTGTTTATTCTCTTTTAGATAAGGCTTTCTTTTCAACAAGACCTTGATTTCTTGAGGCCAGTGACCATATCTTATTTACCTCTATATCTTCAGTGCCCAATATAACATATTGGGCATGTGGTTGCTGTGCCACGGTATTTATTCAACTAAAAATAAAATCCAGAGCTTAAAAGGCAAAATATCTCTCCTCAGCCAATAGAACATATGGCCCATGTTCTTCAGCCTGAAGATGTTTGGATCAATCCTCAGGTCCCTGGAGTATCCCTTATTATGTACGCCAAACTTCACTGGAATCATATTTAATGACAACCACCAAACCTTTTGAAAAAAAGAGAAGAGTAAACTCATAGAATCATCAGTAGGGAGGTTGAATGTATATTAAATGCATTAACATGAAATGAAAAATTCATTCTTCTTAGGATAAATAGGTTGAAGTATTTTTTATTCCTCCTGTCTTACATTTCTCACTTTAAACTATACACAGATTAAAGACTCCTTGAGGGCAGAAATCATGTTTTATAGCTACTTATTATAACTAGTAACTTGCATTGCATAAGGTAGGGAATCAGTAAATGTTTGCTGAAAATATCTATGATTGAAAGTCATTGATAACTGTGGTAGATTGAATTATGTACTCTAATTTAACATATTTTTAATCTTAATCTCCAATTTAACATATTTTTAATCTTAATCTGCATTCCTGTGGGTGTGAACCATTGTGAATAGTATGTCTTGAAGATGTTATTTTTAGTGTACGTGTGGTCCAACTGCATGAGGTTGGGTTTTAATTGAGATTACTGGAGTCCTTTATAAGCAGAAGAAATTCAGATATACTTAGAGAAAGCCACAGGAAGGAACTGGGAAACTGGAGAAAGGAGAGGATATCTATGTGACAAGAGGCAGGGATACAAACCAAGGAACCCCAGTGATTGCTGTCAGTCAGCACCAGGATGTGACAGACTTTGGGGAGAAAGCATTGCCTTGCTGACACCTCTATTTTGGACTTTCCCTAGCCTCAAAACAATGAGCCAATAAATTCCCGTTGTTTAAGCCAGCCTGTTGTGTGGTATTTGTTTTAGCAGCCTAAGACAATAACCTAGGGACTTTTCCAAGATATCTCTTTATTAAGGAATTAATAATACATGACTATAGTGCTTAAATGTTCATAATTCAATCTAAACATCCCATACTGTGCATATGAAATTCATAAAACCCTGAGAATGGAAGAAAACAAGTATGTTAAATGATACCTGAACATGTTTGTGTGTGAATCGACCAACAGATTGAAAATGTGCTGTTTTGGGGGTGGTTTTTTGTGGATGGATGCCAAAATCTTGCTTACTAACATATGAAATCAGTAACTATATTTGGTAATCTGAGGAAAAGGTTTTTAAATTTAAATCTCCACAGAGAGGGCAGGGAATTTTGTTTGCTTGCTGTTTTTTTTTTCATCCAGCATATAAGTTATAAAGGAATTCCTTTTTATAAATTTTAGTAGATCAACAAATGAAGTTCTATGTCCATTTGGTTTGAACATAAAGAATATAAAAGATCTGTAGGACATAAAGTGCAGCAATTATTTTACTGAATCTGACAATTTTTCATACTTTTGTGAAAAATCATGTAAGATGAAATTTAAACTCTTGTGCCCACATAATTTTTATTTCTTTGTCTGTATCAACTTGCCATTTCTTTAAACCAGGAAAAATTTACAGAAGTCAAAGTGTGTATATTTACATTAAGTAAACTTCTGTTGTATGTCATTCATTCCAATGTGAGAACCTGAAAACCTAAAGACCTCATGTGTTCGATGAAATAGGTTTGATTTGGGTAGTATCCACTTCCACCCTACCCTTTAAATACTTTTATCTACAGGTTTTAAGTTTTTTTCTCATTTTTCTACCATATGAGTTTTTCAAAATTGATCATTTCCTTAAGTTTGTAAACAACAAGCTAGGTAGGATACGACATTCTTGTGTGCAGCACTTTTTCAAACAAAATTACTTTATGCAAAGAAATAACTCAAGTGCTTCCAGTTACATAAGAAACTCTCTGGGAATCAGGCACTTAATGAGCGATATTAACTTTCTAGGCCACTAAGTACCTTTTAAAGGGAAAGCGCTGTAGCAATTTGCTATACAATAAAGAAGAAGAATGCCTTGTAGTTTTACAGTACTTTTCTTCTGAAGAATTTAACTTTTTTTTTTTTTTTTACCTAGACTGTCTCTTTTGTTCTGAAAACATTCCTGGGTTGAATTCTTTATTCAAGTACTGTTCCCTAGGCAGCTCAAGTAATTCCATCAAGGGCGGTTATTGAGCTCCTACTATGTTCCAGTTTGCCTCTAGATGTACAGAGCAGAATGAACCCTAATGCAGATCTCTGGGAAGCAATCCACTGAGCAGGGACACCGAGGATGTAGCAAAGGGCTTTCATAGGCTGAATGGAAATTCTGTGAGATCAGGGAGGACTAATCGTGCTTGGGGGAAGAGGTTATAAAACTTTTTAGAGGCGAAGCTATTGAGGAAAGTCCCAACAATACAACAAAATGAGGATGGAAACATTTTCGAGAGGGAGAACATTTCCCTACGCTCAATCTATGTCCAGAGCTATGAAAACTAGATCCAAGAGGGAGGTATTGGGAGGAAGTCTGGGGACTATCAGAATAACTTGGACACCTTTTAGAAATATACATTTCCCAGAGATTCTGCTATCCTGTACCTGCCCTTTGTGAGCTGTTGTTAAGGATGGGAGTGGGCACAGTTAATTCCTTCATGCTGTGCAGAAATGTATTGATAGTTTCTGTCCTGGGGAATTATTTTTTTAATTGTAAGAATTAGCTTTATATGAAGTACATTATATACGAAATCCTATTCTTAAGTTGTTTCCATTGTAAATATATCTATAATGAAAGGCTTTCCAAATCCAAAGACAAGAAATTTGTTCTTCCTTAACTCAACAAAAAAATAGCCTGTAGTAGAGTAAAATTCCTCCTTCTTCCTGGCAAAGGCTTATCTTTCCTGAAGACTGTACTGGATGGATTCGCAGTTGGTTTCAATGAGTCAGTAAGAAATGAAGAGCTGTGAGACGAGGTAGTGAGGGGAGTTATGAATTTTCTAACATTTCTCTGACAGGCCTGGTTGAGGAGAAATCTTTCTTAGCGATGAGGAAATAATAGTGGTCCTTGGGTGAGCAGTCAGCCAGCCAGGTGCTGGTCTTGGCTGTGAAATGAAATATCTGTCACTTAACCATTCAGAGATTCATTTTCTTCATCTATTACATGAAGTGATTGGAATTCATTATGTCTAAGATTCATTCTAGCTGTACAAATTTAGAATTCTTTGATTTCATGAATAAGATAAACCTTTTGGAAGCATTTCACAAGTCCTTTCTTCATGGAGTTCCCTCAGTCTGGGGTATATTCCCGCTGCCTGAGAAATTACTATGCATCCTTTGATGCCTGGAACAAAGAAAAGATGATACATGTTGAATATCATCTATGTGCTAGGTACTGTGATAAATGTGGTGATTATGCATCCAGGTTTATGCCTCTTGCCTGATATAATTTTTAAATATTGCCTTCTTATACTTCCCAAATTGTTCTTGTTTGGGTGATGAATTACATGA
This sequence comes from Myrmecophaga tridactyla, assembly GCA_004026745.1. NCBI lineage: Eukaryota > Metazoa > Chordata > Mammalia > Pilosa > Myrmecophagidae > Myrmecophaga > Myrmecophaga tridactyla. The sequence continues at coordinate 92,790 of PVIY010004202.1, forward strand.
TGATAAGGGCTTTCCCAAATATTATTTTAGTTAATTCTTATAGTAATTCTGTGAGTTGGATATTGTTACCTCCTTTTCCACATGAAAAAAACTGTAATTGAGAGAATATTAAGGAACCAAATTCTTATTGCTTATAAGTGGTAGAGTAATTCTACCCTTATGTTTTGACTTCAAATGTTTCACTACACCTTGATGCCTGAATCTAGTGTCACTTTCTGTATGAAATCATTGCTGAGTCAATTTCCCCCCTCTAGCCCCCATCCTGGTCCTGGAGACCTACAGGTTTAATTTTACTGCTGAAAATCTCATCATATACATAAACATGTATATGTCTGAGGTTTCTCTCACTCGATTCTGTTCCATCTTGAAACCAGGGACCTTGTCTTGCCTCACTGCATGTGCTGAATATGTGTTTAGATGCATACACGTTGTTTTTATTAGAATGCCTAATAAAAGAGAATTTCCAGTTCAAACTTCCTGACATGCTATCTTTGTGACTTTGAGCAATGTTCTAGTTTGCTAGCTGCCAGAATGTAATATCCCAGAAACTCAATGGCTTTTAAAAAAGGGAATTTAATAAGTTGCAAAGTTAATAGTTTTTAGGCCATGGAAATGTCCCAATTAAAGCAAGTCTATTGAAATGTTCAATCTAAGGCATCCAGGGAAAGATACCTTGGTTCAATAAGGCCAATGGAGTTAGGATTTCTCTCTCAAGTGAGGAGGCACATGGAGAGCACAGTCAGGATTTCTCTGTCATCTGGAAAGGCACATGGTGAACATGGCATCATCTGCTGGCTTTCTCTCCTAGCTTCCTGTTTCATGAAGCTCCCCGGGAGGTGTTTTCCTTCTTCATCTCCAAAGGTTGCTGGCTGGTAGACTCTCTGCTTTTTGTGGTTATGTTATTCTCTGCTCTCTCAGAATCTACAGCTTTCTCCAAAATGTTTCCTCTTTTATAGGATTCCAGTAAGCTAATCAAGACCCACCCAAATGGGTGGAGACATGCCTGCACCTATCCAGCTTAACAACCACCCTTGATTAAATCACATCTCCGGGGAGATGATCTAATTACAGTTTCAAACATACAATACTGAATAGGGATTAGAAGAAATGGCTGCCTTTACAAAATGGGATTAGGATTAAATCCTATCTTTTCTAGGGTACTTACATCATTTCAAACCAGCACAAACAAGTTATACTTTTTCTGAGCCAGATCCTATCTAACTTGGAGGTTGTGAGGATCCGGGGTAAAGTATGATAATAAAAAGAATTAACATTGTAGAGTGCTTCTCTTTGCTAGGCGCCAGGATAAATCCTTTACGAGATTATCACATTTAGTCTTCACGAGAGACTTCTGTGATAGTTACTGTTATCCCTCCTGGGGAAATCTTACAGATTTAAGTGTTACCTCCCTTACCTGAGGTTACAGAGCTGGAAAGTAGGAGGTGGAAGCAAGATTCAAACTCATATATTTGAAGATGCTTTTAATGATATAAATCAATGTCCAAAGGCAAGGTAGTAGAACTAGCTGAAGGAGTCTTGGGAATTCTCAGTTAATGGATCTTAATGTTAGGATTGTGTTTTGTAGTCTGTATAGGATTCAGCAACTGTTTCTGTCCCTTCATTTAGGGAAATTTCTCTAGGAAACTTCTTGTATTTCAGTAGCAGAAGGCAGGTAGCCAATCCTATTGAAGCTCTGGAATCTTCTTCCTGACTGTGCCTTTGGGTCCCATTGCAGATCTGGGGGTAATATTGTATAATGGTTTGAGTCTGACTTTGGAATGGGTAACTGATAATAATAGCTTCCGCACACAGAGTCAGTAAGGTTTTTGCAGATACCCCAAATTGCATGATTAAAGGTTAGTATATTTTCTGGGAATACAGATATCTTTCTAAAAAAGGTAAGTATAAACAGTGAAAGTTGAGGAAAGCAAAAACACAAACAAAAGCAGAACTCTTTGATTGCAATAGTACTATTACAATAAAGCTACCCTTTATACAAACCTGCCCTTAAATGATGAGGTTCTGTTAATTAGAATTATCTAAGGGTGCCCAGAATTTTGCACAGTGCTTTGTGTGAGGCTAGGCGCTTAATAAGAATTCATTGAAGGAGAGAATAAATCGATGACTGTGGATGATTCAAACAGTTTGAAGCTAGTCTGTTCAAAGATAATAGGAGAAAATGCCTTTAATCTGGGGGGTCATAAATTGCTACAATTCTGCACATAAGTTCCATAGAGTTCATAAGCCTCCTGCACAGTTACCAAATTGTGCAAATATGCATTTTTTTCAGGAAGCAAGTGCATGATTCTTATTAGATGCTCAAAGGTATTCTGCCCTTACATTCATTTGTTTTACCCTCCTGCCTCCCAGTATCATCCTAAAGGTACAATGTTGATGGTAGGGACAGACCAATGGAGAAATGAAGGCCTCTCTTATACCTCTCAAATCCTATTTGTGTTGGTATCTGTCTACTTCCCTACATCTAAGAGGATTTCTTGTTATGAGACAAGTACTGTGACCATGGTGCTAAAGAATAAAATAATTCGATTTTTGCAGTAGCTGGCCGGTATAATTCTCTTGTAATTTGGTCTCATTTCTGAGATGCACTGATGAAACCATTTGCAATATCACTGTGATGGGTCCTGAAAAGTATCTATAGGCATTTTCTCTCATTACTCTGTGCTAAACATTAACTCAGTTTTTAGTATCACCATAGATAAAATGGAATGCTTAGGCTCTAGGCTTGTTGCTCGTGAATGAATCATCTCCTTACAGTGAGAATTATTTCTCTTAGCAAAAGGTATGCTGGGTTTAGTTGAAAACTTGAATGCTGCTAGATTTTACGTTATAAACTTTTTAGTCTTTACTGTTAAACATTTAGGCAGAAATATGGTCAGATGGTGAGGCCTACAAAAATAGAAGTTCTCACAAAGAAAACAGGAAGATAAATGTGTATAGATTATTTTAGCTGTGTTGGTGTATAGTCAAAATGGTCTATTTTTTCCTATTCACATTGGGGTTGATTAAGAAGTATTGTAAACACCCCTCCCCTCCACACACACACTCAGTTTAATGGCCTATTTTCTATCCTATTTCAATCATGAATATTTTAGTCTAAATATTTCTTTCTGTAAATGATCAGTGGGTTGTTTACAATTTTAAAGCCACTTCAGAATAGTATTAGGATTAATTAATATGATTTATATATCAAATTGCTTTTGAAATATTCAAGCTTTGTTCAAGTTTTCTTTCTTCTTTGCATGCACATGAAGTTATGAGTGCAAGAACAATTGGCATAGATTGTTCCTTCTTGAATTCGTTTGAGCTTATCACAAACTATGTCATGGCCAGAGTTTAACATGTTGTTCCTCTTCCAGAAAATTAGTTGCCAAATACAACACAGTTTGGATGGTGGGAAAATTGTGGAGTATTCACATTTAACCTGGACTTCTCCCCCTAACATACAAGTGTGGAGCTGAGGAGAGCATGCTAATAAATCAGCATATCTGACTGCAATCTCTTCCACCTCTGAAAACCACAGAAGCAGAAGCTTTTGGATAGTTGGCTCCTTGACATGGGGTTTTCTGCTCTGAGTCCATTTGGAGCAGTCAGCTAATAATTTGAAACAACATGTGAGGCTGAAGGGAGCCTGGATGACTAACTACAAATATTATTATTACAGTTAATATATTAATATAACAACATAATGTAATATAATACTAATATAATACTAATATAATATAATGATCTTGTCTGAGACTTGTAGCCTAGATATTTGGCCCTGAATGCGAAGACTCTTTCATCTTCATCTCATTTGGTAATTAGCACACTGACCTTCTGCAGATGAGGAGCATAGAAAAACATTTTGAAAAGTGCAGAGGAAAAAGGAGGATTAAGACAAACATTTATATAACCAGGAAAAATGACCCAGGAAAGACGGGAAATCTGGTGACACTGTGTTTACCCACAGCAATGTTAAAATAGTTTGCAAGTGAAACAAAGCAGAGCCCCTTGAATAAATCACTAAGAAAGTATAAGGACAGACCAACAGCCAAGAGCACGCCACAAGCTATCCATGTGATATAATTCTCTCCTCTTATACCAGACAGACGGCTTTCCTTTGAATACCACTGCTCCTTTCTCCTTTCCCCATTGATTTCCATCTTGAAATCACATGAAACTGTGGATTGCTGTGAATGTGAATTGGAAGTGGATGAAAATAGCTTAAGTTATTTGGAAAGGGAAGAATATTAGGATGTTTAGATATTGGGTCCTTATCAACACCCAGACATTAGTCAAAATCAGAAGCAATTTTATAAACCTTGGATATCTGAAAAAAATTGCATGGCAATTTCATGAAGGGCAAAAATCTCTCTTGTTTATCCAGGTCATATGCCCTATGGGAAAAGATTTTCTCTTCTGAGGTTAACATGCCTAGGACTGGTCTCTGTCAAAATCTGGAGGCATAGAGTCTATCAGAATGTCAACTGAACTTTCTTAACTTGCATATAAGTGGCTTTGGTTTGGTGCCAGATAGCTTATCAACAGAGAAAGATAGGCTTTTTTGCAGCAGGTCTCAAAAGTCTGCTGGTCTGAGTGCTTGCCAGCCAGACGCTAAAAGCCCTAAACTGGCAGGATGAGGGAGGCCTGCTTATAAGTAAATCACATACGCCTGCTGTCAGGGCCCTAAGAGAAGCCTGAAGAATGAATGATTTATATGGGTTTCTCATTCATGCATTCACTCATGAATAGAATTGCTTCAGGTGAACGTGAGCGAGCCATAGAAGCAGGAAACGGTTCCCTGTCCTCAAGAAGCTTACTTTCTGCATATGAAGCCAAAAGTTAAAAAATAATATGCTTTGAAGAAGTGCAAAATATGAAAAAGTCTGTGTCAAATGACAATAAGCATTTTCAATAAAAATTGTCCTGCAGTTATGTAGAGGTAAGTCAAGACAGGCTAGAGGAATCAGGAGAAGTTTTGTGGATGAGGTGGGACCTACCTACCACCCATAATTTGTATAATTATACTGTATATATGATATTATATATATATATTTACATATATCATCTCTTATTTGGGTCTCACATTATGACTGTCATTTTTAAGGTGAGGAAACTGAATCCTAGAGAGATTGAATACTGGGTAAAGTCCTATAGGTCTTAAGGAAACCTTACACACAGATTTTCCACTTAATGGTCCAGGACCAGCTCTGCTATCCTCTAGCTGTCTGGGTGAATAGGTCATACATAAAGGGAAGAGAAGGTGAGAGGATATTACAGGCAGGGAGAAGAGCATTTGAACAAAGTAACAGAATTGAAGAAATTCATGATTATTCAGATAATAAAGAATATACATGTCTAATTGGAATCAGGGCATCAAGAGGAATTGCTGTAGATAAGGTTTAGATGCCAGATGTGGGGGGGCCCATTATATCCGGTTGATGATTTTGGACTTAATCGTGTAAATGTATTTGGAGCCTCTTTGGGAGAAGAGTAATTTGGCAGGGATGTGCAGGAAGAATTGGGCTAGGAAAAATGACAGCCAGGAGGTTTCTCTCTAGGCAGTAGCCTCAGCTGACAGGAATTTATTGGGGGAACAGTAAACCCATCCTTTCTAGGTCTTGATGGTTCATACTGCAGATATAGAGTAAGGGAGGAGCTGACGGGTGAAGGCCTCTCAGGAAACTAAAGGAAGTTCAGGGAGAAAATTCAGAATGACAATGAAGGCAATTTAGGAACGAGCCTTTGTGTGTGTGTGAAAATATGGGTTCTGAGAAGACTAGGCAACCCCAGAAGTAGTCATGGATATGCTGAAAACAGTTCCAAATATGCATTATTTAGTTTCAGGGGCTGGCTCATTTGTATCCCGATGTAATTTAGCAGTTACAGTAGATTTCTAAGGAAGAAGAAGAAGACCCTTCTTTGTTAGACTTGTCATCTTACCTTTGGACTATTTGAAGTTCATTAGTTTTCATTGAGATTTAGATTTTGTATCAACATGTGCACATGCACACACACACACACACACACAGGCACACGGTCATGTTGTCCAGTGGTACTCAATGAATTATGACAGTACTGTACATAAGTGGTATTAAAAAAAAGTCCACAAATGCTTTAGAATAACAGTAGGAAATGTCTGATATATTGAGAGTGGCAGCTTCAGATTTCTGAGGTGGCTGCCCAGAAGCAATCTTTTAATATTTATTTTGTAATGTTTCTGTTAAAATTGACTTTAAAAAATAAGTGGAATGAAACTATTAGGAAGTCACTAAGGCTTTGTTTTTAATAGACCTGAATATACCCTTCTGAGTTTTTAATTTCAGAAGAATTAGGCATCAAGATAAGTTAATATGACACTCATGTGTTTTTTTTTTTTCCCCTGCGTTGACAGATTTTTAGTTCCAGTCTCTTAAAGGAATCTCAGACCACTTATATGAAAACAGTTCTCTCATGGAAAAGTGAACTTTTCCCTATCAGTCACAATTTTCAAACTTGGATATACTTTCCTCAGAGAAGCCTTTCTCTCATTCTCAATTAGTATCAATCTATTCCTTCTTTAAACTCCCTTAGCACTTGTCTGCATTAGACTGGTAGTTTTCCACCATTGATTGGTATTAACAATATTTGAATCTGTGTTTCCTCTCAATTGGCAACTCCTGAAGGTAAGAGGCCATATCTTGTTTATTTTCCACTGCTACTGGTTTAATTTTTTGCTCAAAGAGGGGGCTCTATTGAATTGTTTGGAAATAATTCACCCATCACAGAACCATAAATACTAAATAATCCACTTGGCATTACTAGTCATTTGAGGCCACCTGTCGGTGAGAATGAATGTTTCTTATTTTCTTCTGTGTAACAAAGAAGATATACATTATGAGATAAATTTCTAATTACTCTTGGAAAAGCAAAAAACCATATCAAGTGATAAATGAAATAAGATTTTTTTACAGGAAGTTTTTTTCAACTAAGGTGAAGTATCATAGCTCAAGAAGAATTATAATCCAAAGACCTGAACATAGGAAAGGGAGGTTCTTAAGAGTAAAAACGAATATGCAGACTCTGAGGAAAGACCACCGGATTGCAGGTTATCAGGGATCACATTTTGAGAAGGGAATAAGAGAAGGGGAGAATAATGGGAGATAGAGAGCTTCTTCATAGATTAATTGCACAGGCTTCATTTCTGCTCAAGATATCCATATACTTCGTCCATTTCCCTAAGATATCTAATCAGCCAAGGAAGTTATCACATCAAGTATATGCCTAAGCCCAGGATCAAACATTTAAACACATGTCTCATCTCTTGCCCTTGATAGAATTAGGATGTTTGTCAAATTATACAGAAATAGCATTAGAAAGAGAGTCAGTTTATGAGTCCATTTTTCTCTATTTTGAAAATCTCTGTGAGACTGAAAAAGTTGCTAATTTATAGTTCTTAATTATACTCCACTCATCCCTTCACTAACTTACCTAGTATTTGCAGAGTGAGCACTACGGACAAGGCCTAGGCTAGCCTAAGAGAGCGAGAAAGATAAAGTACTGTCATTCTAGAATTTGTATGATCTTCATTTCCTTTGGACTCCAAAGTGTCTCTTCTATTGTAAAATCTCATTGACCTGGGAAGCAGCATTTCTGATTTAGTCCTTTAGTTTGCTTGCTTTATGTTTACCAGTGTTTTGTTTTCACTTAAATTTGTGTGTAGCAACATAGATGCTAGGCTATTGTTTGGACTGTATCATTTTTGTTTCTTCTGGATCTGCTGTTTCCAGCTCTTCAACAGTGAGTACACGGATGACTTTCCTGACTCTAAAGTTTGGCCTATTCATGGAAGTTGGATTCTGCCTTGTTCTAAAACTGGACCTATTCCTTCACCCCTAGCCTAGCTGGTTTTCTGTGGCTCCTGGCTACCACCTGTTAGAGTTCTTTAAGGTATTGTTGGGATTATCCATGCCATTGTCTCTGTAATCACCACTCCTGAATCTCTGCTGCCTGACTACTTGATCTGCTTCTGGTGCAAGAAGGCTTGCCTTCTGACATCACTAGACTTTGGGTCAGTATTAGGAAGATCCACCTGAATCTGATGGTTAAATTCATGTGTCAACTTGGCTAGGTTATAGTATCCAGTTGTTTGGTCAAGTAAGCATTGGCCTGATTGTTACTGTGAGGGTTTTTGTAAGATTGAAATCATCAGTCAGTTGTCTGAATCTAATGGCTATTTTCATCTGCAATCAACAAAGGGGATTGCCTTCAGCAGCACTGGGAGAAGTCTCATCTAATCAGTTGAAAGCTTTAAAGGAAGAAATGATAATTTCAGCAGTCAGAAAGAAGAATTTCTATCTCTATTTCAGCCAGCCAGTTTCTCCTGGGAAATTCATCAAAACCCTCATTGGAGTTCTCAATTTGCAGCCTGCCCTGTGGAATTCAGATTGACCAATCCTCATAGTCATGTGAGCCACTTCCTATAATAAATCTCATTATATTTACACACACACACACATACACACACACACACATATTTAAATGTTCTGTTGGTAAGAACCCTGACTAATACACTGAGCTATTAATTTTAAGAATTCCATGAGGTTTCCCTGCATCATTGGAGAACAGCTTTGTATTTTAGGGATATGCATACAAACCATCAAAGGAATTGCTGGAAGAAGTTTTTTATGGGGTTTGTTCAATGGGGAATCATAGTGACAGTGCTTCTCATTTTACTGAACTGCTTAGAGAACCCAAACATGCTGAGGATAAGTTGTGTGCTATGGCTTTAATTTATTCCATTTTTATCAACAAATATTTAAGTACTAATGAAGAGCCAGGATCTCTTGTTTATATTCATTGGGCCCTACTAAACTCTGATCTATAGAAAGAAAATAAGTTCGTTTTACAAGAAAAATGTCAAAATTTTTCAATAGTTCTATCAGTAGCTTCTGATGGGTTTATAGAGAAAGGATAATTTCATGGATCAGAAAAGATCTGACCTATTGCTTAACAGAGTAGTAAGATTTAATACATTGTGGGGGTGGGGGTGCATTCAAGACAGCTGAGAGTGTGGAGGAAACATGGAGAGGAAAATATATGAGGTGTGTTCTAGCCTATTGCGGTTGTCCAGACTATTCAATCTGGCTGGCGTTTTATAGAATAGCAGATGTAATCCGGTAGGTGGTAGGACTCCAGTACATATTATTGAGTTAATGATCATTTATACAAATAACATTGGTTCGGATTGTGATGGTATTGAACTTTACCAGGGAATATAGAACTTATTCTGCTAGCTTCTTCTCCTGGCTTCCTGCTTCATGAAGCTCCCTGGGAGGCATTTTCCTTCATCTCCAGAGGTCACTGGCTGGTGGACTCTGCTTCTCATGGCTATGTTGTTCTGCTCTGCTGTCTCTGAATCTCCATTCTCCAAAACGTTTCCTCTTTTATAGGACTTCAGAAACTTATCAAGACCCACCCAAATGGGTGGAGACATGTCATCACCTAATCCAGTTTAACAACCACTCTTGATTAAATCACATCTCCAGGAAGATGATATGATCTGATTAAGTTTCAAACATACAGTATTGAATAAGGATTATTCTACCTTTACAAAATGGGATTTAGATTAAAACATGGCTTTTCTAGGGTCCATACATCCTTTCAAACCAGCACAGTATCTATGTATTTAGTCCATGTTACCATTACAGTAAATTAATTACCTTTACATTAAATACATAGTATCTATGTATTTAGTCTTTGTTACCATTATTATCAAATTTGGGGGAAAGATAACAATAACAATAAATAAATAAATAATAACACCCCCCCCCATTTTAGTGTCTCAGCTGCTAAAATAAATACTATACAATGGATTTGTTTAACAACAGAAATTTATTTGTTCATGGTTTCAGAAGCTGGAAGACTTGCTTCTCTGGGGTCAGTATCTTTTGGTTACTTGGTAATCTTTAGGGTTCTTTGGCTTTTCCATCACATGGCAATGCCCAATGCAGCAGCTTCTCCTTTCTCTTCAAGTTCCATTGACTTCCAACTCTGGTTACTCTCCATGGCTTTTTCCTGTAAGGCTTTCTCATTAAAGGCCTCCAATGATAGGATTAAGACCCATTCTAATTCAGTTGAGTCACACCTTAATTGACGTAATCTCATCAAAATGTCCTATTTACATTGGGTTTACACCAACAGGAGTGGATTAAGATTAAGAACATGTTTTTTTCTGAGGTATTTAGCTCCAAATCAACACCATCCCTCTCAAACAAACTTCCAAATTGTGATTCTTATTGAAACAGTGAAGCTGTCATTTTTTTTCTTTTATAGTTCTCATATATAAAGTAAAATATGGATGTGGGATAAGGGCAAGTAATACAGAAAGGGCCAAATGAAAAAAAGGTAAAGAAATAAAATATTTAGCATTACACACCCCATAGTAGAGGTTTTTAAGTAGTCTATAGGCAAAACACTTTTGAAATCAGACTCAGGAGTGTGAAAATGTAACATTATATTTCTATAATCAACTTAATTTCTGAGTGCTGTCTTGTCTGAAACAAAAAGCTTAGGAACTCTGAAGTAAACCATTCTCAGTCTATGCAGGTTTGTATTTCACTTACCCTTTTGGTTCACTCTGTCTTTCATCCCGGGGTTAATCCTGTCAGCTTTAGATGCTGTTGCAACCATTGAGATGCCTCTAGACCCGACATAATTAGAACCTCATTCACCTTTTGCCTAATCTCTCCCTGTACCACATGATCACGATGTTTGCCTTAGATCACAGTCTGAGGCTGCTCACTTTCCTCCCTTCCTTCCCATAATGAAGTTGATACTCACCAGCATTGCCTTTGACAAAATCCTCAGAATCCTCATCGAATGGAGGAAATAGCTACCCCCCTGCCCTTTCAGTTTCTTGCTGTGACTTGGCAGCCTCTTTTCTTTTGTGTTCCTTGACCTTACTACTTGCTCTCTGTTTTATGCCAGCTCTCTGTGTTGTCACCTTCAACCTGATATTAGGGTATTCCTCCAAAATTGCTTCTTTTGCTTGATGATTTGTTTTCAGAATTTTTCACCCTGGATGGTAGCCCGTCTTTGATTAACCTGTTCACAGCAGCTCAATAAAAAAGGGTTATACTCTTCCCATAGAAAACATCCAATTCTTAATCTATTTTTATATTGAGTCCGTGTACTATGGTAAATACCTTCCAGTTGCATTAAAAGATTATATTTCAATTAGTTAATAATGATAACATGCACCAAAGATTAACCTTTCTTCCAGAGGAATTGATTATTGCAAAAGGAAGAACACCAGACTTGATTAATGTTCGGATGCAGTACACCAAATCCCATTTTCCAGAAAACAAATAAAATTAATCAGAATCTGCTTGGAACAACATTCATGCTCTACAGTTGTTACATAAGTTAGCTGATATAAAGAAGATATAATTTGAGAAATGATTTTTAAAATCTAAATTGAAATTGGTGAAATATATAAAAATCATTATTTGGAGAGCAGTTTTTTACATGTGTTTACATTTTGCCTTCAGGCTTTTGAATTAAAAAAAAAAAAAACAACACCTGAGAATTCTAGATCGAAGGGGCCTCTTATAAGAGTGGTGAAGAAAAAGCTGGTGTTTCACTTCTAGCAAAGCTTGAGGTTTACTTGTCCTGTCTGTGTTAGATATAGTGCCTTGGAAGGGGAAGGGGCACATTCAGAAGTCAGTAATGATAGGAAACATTATAATGAGAGCCAGTTACCAAGGAAACATTTTCATTAGACAACTCATGACTTGAAAGTAGCAGCCATTTAATAATTCTCTCTGCTCCCCAGCCACCACCCCCACATCTCTCCCACAAAAACCTACACATTTTGAAGTTGCTTCACTATCCTGATGTTACCCTTTATAACCTTTAAAAAATTCATGACGCTTTTAAATTGTATTTGTGTGATGACATATCTGATCTAGTGCAGGTTTTCCAATTGCTGAATTCAGGAAATGGAACCTAAATAGCAAAAGTCCTGGGTCATTTTTCTCTAGCAGAGCTCTCGCTGTTCCTACTTCCCTTCTGGGTAAGAGGCAATGTCCTGCAAGACTGATGTCTGGGGAATGGGTGCTTGAATCAAGGAGGCAATATCTTCCTCTCTCAACATTAGTAAAAGGGAACTTAGTATGATTTCTGTCTTTTAGATCATAAGTGATGACTTGAGACCAGCCCTTTCAATCTCTGAGATTGTAATATTGTCGTATTATTTACAGTTAGGACAGACATAAGTCATAACCAACACACGTGTGAAACCTTCTGTGTCATGTCACTGTGAAAATCCACACTTTTCCCTCCTGAACCCATTGATTTCATATTTCATATGAAGCTTCATAATGTGAAAGAAAGAACTATCCCCATCATCTATTTCAAAATCTGCTTGCCTCCCTTCCTTCCCTCCTCCCTTCCTTCCTTCCTCC
>PVIY010004203.1:0-105207 GCA_004026745.1 Myrmecophaga tridactyla
GTTCTAATCCATTGATCCTATCTACTTTTGTTATTTTAATTTTAGAATAATTTTAAAATAGTTTTGGATTCACAAAAAATTGTGAAGCTAGTATAGAGTTCCCACACTGTTTCCCCTAGTAACGTATTATGTTAGTACGGTAGGTGTGTCCAATTAGTGAACTAATATTGACATACTCTATTCAGATTTCTGCAGTTCTTCTCTAATGTCCTTTTTCTATTTCTGGATCCCATTAAGGAAACCACATTACATTTAGTAGCAATATCTTAGGTTCCTCTTTATTTTTCTTGTTTTTGAATGAGTTTGGCAATTTTGAGGAGTACTGATTATAAATTTTGTAAAATGTTCCTCAATTGAGAGTTGTCTGATTTTTTTCTCATTTTTATACAGTGGTGATGGTTCACACAGAGGTGAAGTGACATTCTTATCACATCGTATCAAGGGTATATAATATCAGTATGATTATTGATATTAATTTTGACCATCTGTCTGAGGTAGTGTTTGCCAAGTTTCTCCATTGTAAAATTGCTCCTTTTCCCTCTCTTTTTCCATATTATACTCTTTGGAAAGAAATCACCACAAACAGTCCACACTTAATGAGTAGGGAGTACCTACGCCTCCTTGAGGGTGGACCAATTACAGAGTTATTTGGAATTTAGAAGATTTAGAATTTAGAAGTAAGGAAGATTTAGCTTCTCTTTCCCACTTATTTATTCAGTCATGTGTTTTCATTGTGGCTTTATTTGTAATTGCAAAATACTCAAACATGATTTTTGAAGAAACTACATATAGTACATACACAAAGTAAAGTAATATACAGCTGTAAAAATAAACAAAATCTCTATGAATTGACGTGATTTCTTGGATATACATAAAGTAAAGAAAAACATAAAGTGCAAAAGAGAATATATAGTATGCTACCTTTTGTGTGAGAAAAGGGGAAATAAGAAAATAATGCGTAACATAGCTACATATTTCTGTGCAGGAAACACAGAAAGGACAAATGAGGGAAAAATGAAGTTATCTGCAAGGGATGAGTAGGAATGGTGAAGAGAGAGAGGTGAGGGAGTTATAGTTTTCAGAATATGTCTTTTTATAGGTTTGGATTTTGGAAGTATATTAATGTACTATATGTTCAACAAAATTAAATAACAAGGCTTAAAAAAAACACTTAAATGTGTATTTCTAGAATTATGATTGCTAGTTTGAAGTATAGACACATACGTAGTTTTGTTAAATATTGCCAAATTACGCTTTATAGAGATTGTACCATTTTGCATTCCCATTTGCAATATATGAGCAAGTAGTTCTCTACAGTCTTGCCAAAAAGGTATATTACATCTCAGTGTAAAGGGTAAATTTGTCCGTGTATTTTGCCCATGTTGCTATGAGATTTTTTTAATCTTTTCTTCCCCTTAAATTTAAAGTTATTAAAAAAAATAAATTGCCTTTTATCTTATGTTTTATCTTTTATGTGTATTTTTATATATGTGCAAATATTTTCTACTTATTTATCATTTAGCTTTTGAGTTTGCTTATGCTATTTTTTCTTATTTTTTTGCCTCCCAGAACTTTCTATTTTTCTGTATTTCTGAATTTATCAATGTTTTATTGCATCTGGATTTTGAAGCATAGTAAGAAAGCCTTCCCCTACTCTCAGGTTATCATTTTTTTCCATGTTCTTTTCTAATACTTGCATAGTTCCATATTTTACATGTACATTTCTGATTCATTTAAAGTTTGTTCTTAAGCACTTTGGAAAAAATGAATCTAAATGTGTCTTTTTCTAAACAATCATTCAATTGTCACCATTTATTTAAAAGGCCATTTTCCTTCTCATGATTTGAGTGAGATACCATTTTTTAAAAACATATGCTAGATTTATCTATGTGGTTGGGTCTATTTCTAGACTTACTATTCTGTACTACTGCTCTGTTTATTCATGCACCAGTAACATATTTTTAAAAACTATATAGGCTTTGTGTATATATATATATATATATATATATATATATATATATTTGTGATATATTTTACATCTGGTAATGACAGACTTCCTTCATAGGGCTTTCTTCTCTGTGTTTTTCTAGGTATATTTTGTGTTTATTAGGCCGTATGAACACTAGCATTCACTTAGTTAGCTCCAGAGAGAATCCTGTTAATTTTCTTGAGATTGCATTATGCTTATAAATCAACTAGGAGAAAAATAACACCTTGATGGTTATAAAATATCCCAACCAAAATGAAGAATTACTTTTCACCTGTTTTGGTCTGCTTTTGTTGTTTCAAGACTCTTTTTTAAAAATGAAGATTTTAAAACTGTACTCCTATGTATTTATATTCTTCTTTTGCTATTGTAATTGGAGTTTAATCTAATCTTTCATGATATTTTCTAATCGGTTACTTATTATATGAAAGCTGTTGATTTTTGCACGTTAATTTTTTATCATGCTAACCTACTGAATATTTTTATTGCTGTTGTTAGTTTTAGTCTTTATTCTTTAAGGTTTTCCAGAATACTATTATGTTACAAGTAAAAAATATTTCTTCGTTTCTATTTATTCTGCTTCTAATGTTTACTTTTGTCTATTTGTGTGGGTCAACTGGACCAGGTGGTTTCTTGTAGAGTCAATTCTTTATAACCTTCTTTATTTTGTATGGCAATTGGAAACTGTATTTTAATAAGAAATTATCCTTTCATGTATGTTCTCAAATTTATTTACACAGGTGGTGTGCAAAGTGGTTTCTTAAAACTTAAAAAAATTTCTCCTGTATCAGTAGTTATTTTCCAGTTGTCATTTCTTATTTTGACTTGTGTCCCTTTGTCTTGACTGTATTAGCTAAACAGTTTGTCTATTTTGTTAATTTTTTTCAAGAAACTAATATTTTGATACATTAATTTTGCCTAATATTTTTGTTTTCCATCTCATTATTTTCCCCTATTTTTTTCTTTATTAGAGAGGTTGTGTGTTTACAGAACAATCATGCATAAAATACAGGATTCCCATATATCACCCTATTATGAGCACCTTGCATTGGTGTGGAACATGTGTTACAATGATGATAGCATGTTTTTATAATTGTACTATTAATTAAAGTTCATGGTTTAACCTGGGGTTCACTGTTTATATAATGTAGTTCCATGGACTTTTTCTTTTAATTTTAATTTTGTCATCATATGTACAAACTAACATTTCTTCTTTTAATCATATATTTCAGTGCTGTTAACTGTGCTGTGCTCACAAAGTTGTGCTACCATCACCACCATCCATTACAGAAACATTTCCATCATTGCAAATATGAATGTTCTACATTTTAAGCCTTAACTTCCAACTACTTATCCCCACTCAGTCCCCTGGTATATTCTAGATTCTGACTTTAAGAGTTGGTTATTCCAGTTGTTTCAAAACAATGAGATCATACAATATGCACCTTTTTTATGTTCAAATTTTGTCTGTTTACATTAGACAAGGTATTTAAAATTTGAATTTGACATATTTGTTGATAAATTTTAGAATTGGCTTCTTAATTTCTATGCAAAACCTACTGGGATTTTTATTTGGATTGGGCTGATTCTATAGATCAATTTGAGGAGAACTGTCATCTTAAAATTATTAGGTCTTCCAAACCAGGAATACTATTTATTTCTCTGATTCATTTGTCTTTAAAAGTTTCTCTCAGTGATTAGTGTGGAGATCTTGCAAAGCTTTTGCTAAACTTATTCCTAAGTATTTTATTTTTTATACTATTGCTTTTATTTTCCAATTGCTTATTGAGAGCATTTAAAAATACAATTGAATCTTGAAAATTAACCTTGTATTTTTCATTGTTGATAATTTAACTCAGTTCTAATAGTTGCTTTATAGATTCTTTAGGAATTTTTACTGTGAAAAATAACATATACACAAAAAAGCAATAAATTTCAGAGCACACCACAACAATTAGTTGCAGAGCAGATTTCAGAGTTTGGTATGGGTTACAGTTCCACAATTTTAGGCTTTTCCTTCCGGCTGCTCCATGATATTTATCTTTTTGTGTCTGATTTATTTCACTCAACATGAAGTCTTCAAGGTTCATCCATATTGTTGCATGCATTAGTGCTTCATTCCTTTTTGCAGCTAAATAATTTTCCATTATGTGTTTATATCAAATTTTATTTATCCATTCATTGGTTAACGGACACTTGAGTAGCTTTCTATGATTTGGCAATAGTGAATAGTGCCACTATGAACATTTATGTGTAAATATCTCTTTGAGTCCCTGCTTTTATACTTTGGATATATACTTAGTGGTGGGAATGCTGGGGCATATGGTAGGTCTATATTTTCTGAGGAACCACCAAAATGTCTTCCATAGCAGTTGCACCATTTTATATTGCCACCAGCAATGAATGAGTGTTCCCATTTCTCTGCATCCTTTCTAACACTTGTTACTTTCTATTCTTTAATAATAGTCATTCTAAGGATGTGAAATGGTATCATTGTGGTTTTTATTTGTATTTCCCTGAAAGCTAATGTTGAACATCTTTTCAGGTGTTTTTGTCCATTTGTATATCTTCTTTGGAGAGATATCTATCCAAGTCTTTTGCCCATTTTTTGGTTCAGTTGTTTGTCTTTTGTTTTACTTTCATGATAAAGTCTTTTAAGGAGCAAGTTTTTAATTTTGATAAGGTCCTATTTATTTATTTTTTCTTTTGCTGATTGTGATTTGGGTGTAACATCTAATTGCCTAATGCAAATTCTTTGTAGTAATTGGTTTGTTAAGATGTTTCATTTTTTCTTGAGTTAATGTAGGTAGCTTGCATGTTTCTAAGAATTTTTTCATTTTGTCTAAGTTATCTAATATGTTGGCATACAGTTGTTCATATTATCCCCTTGTAGTCCTTTTTATTTCAGCACTAATATCCCCCTTTTCATTTCTCATTTTTTTATTTATATCCTCTGTTTTTTTTTTCTTTTAATTTAGAACTGTCAGTTTCTCCCTTTAAATCTGCCAGTATTTCCTTCATAAGTTTTTTGGCTCTCCTATTAGGTGATTATATGTTTATAATTGTGACATCTTCCTGTTGAATTGTCCTCTTTATCAGGAGCTAATGACCATCTTTGTCCCTCATAACAGTTTTTCATTCGAAGTCTATTTTATCCAATATTAGTGTAGCCACCCCAGCTGTCTTTTCTTTTATATTTGGATATATTTTTCATCTAATTTCTCTGTGGAATTAAAATTTAACATCCTAAATATATGTCATATTCGAATCAACACCAACTTTACCTTCAATAGCATGCACATATACTTTTCTTATATCACTTTGTCCCCCACTATTTTTTTGTACTTGTTACCACTTATATCTTTGTACTTATATTTGTTTGTCTAAGAACCTAGATTTATCATTCCTTTCTATGTATTTTAGTTCCTGTAGAAGGTAAGAAGTAGAGTTACATACCAAAAGAATGCTACAATAATACTGCCATTTATAATTCCCCAAATGGTTACCTTTACCACAGGTCTTTATTTCTTTAGCTGCTTTGAACCACTGTCTCATGTTCTTTTGTTTCAGCCTGAAGAATACCTTTAGCATTGCTTGTAGTATATGTCTAGTGGTTATGAACTCCCCAGTTTTTGTTTATCTGAGAATGTCTTAATCTTGCCCTCATTTTTTTAAAACTTTTTTTATTGTATAGTATAACATATATACAAAGCAAAAAAATAAAAAGGCAACAGTTTTCAAAACACCCTTCAACAAATGGTTACAGGACAGATCCCAGAGTTTGTCGTGGGCTACCATATGATCCTCTCATATTTTTCCTTCTAGCTGCTCCAGAAATAGGAGGCTAGAAGGCTTAAATACTTTTTTAGCATCACAATCGACTTTTTTTCCTTTTATTTTTGTGAACAATAACATATATACAAAAAGCTATAAATTTCAGAGCACAGCATCATAATTAGCTGTAGAACATATTTCAGACTTGGACAAAGGTTACAATGTCACAATTTTAAGTTTTTACGTCTAGCTGCTCTGAAATAGTGGAGACTAAAAGAGATATCAATTTAATGATTCAGCATTCATATTCATTTGTTAAGTGCTTTCTTCTATGTATAACTCTACCATCACCTTTGATCTTTCCATACCTCTCATTGGGGTTGTTTGGGCTATAGCAATTCTAAATTTTTAATATTGGAAGGGTTTGTCACTTATATGGGGTAGGGAGATGGAACTATCCGATGTCCTGGAGAGCGCCCTCATTTTTGAAAGAAAGTCTAGCTGGATATAAAATTTTTGGTTCGCCATTGCTTTCATCCAGTATTTTAAGTATTCCACTGCCTTCTGGACTCCGTGGTTTCTGATGAGAAATTGGCATATAATTTAATTGAGACTCCCTTATATGTAACATAATTCGTTTCTCTTGCAGCTTTCAGAACTCTCTCCTTTTGTTTTACAGTTAATAGCATAATAAACATATGACTGGGTGTGTTTTTCTTCATATTTATCATGTTTGGTGTTCTCTGAACTTTTTGGAATTGCCTATTCATGCCCTTTGCTAAGCTTGGGAAGTCCGCTGTCATTATTTCTTTGAGTATTCCGTCTGACCCTTTCTATTCTCTTCTTCGGGGACTCCTATAATGCATGTAATTGTGCATGTGATGGTGTCCTATAGCTGTCTTAGACTATTTTCAATTTTAATATTTCTTTTTCCTTTCTGCTCCTCAGCCAGGCTCATTTCAAGGGTCTTGCATCAAGTTCTCTGATTCTTTCTTCTGCCAGCTCCAATCTGCTTTTGAAATCCTTCTGGACATTTTTCATTTCAGTTATTGTGGTCTTTAAATCCAGTAGTTCTGTTTGGTTCCTTTTAAAAATTTCTATCTCATTACCTAGACTCTCATATTGCTTATTCATTGCTTCCCTGATATTCTGTAGTTCTTCCTCTGCACTTTCCTTCATCTCCTTAAGCATTTTAAAGATCATTTTTTAAAAGGCTTTGTTCTGTATGTCCACATTTGCATCTTTTTTTGTTGGTGTTTTCTGTATTTTCATCTTCTTCCTTTGGATGGACCGTCGTTTCCTGTTTATTTGTCTTGTGCTCTTGTAACACACTGTATTTTTATATTTTAAAATGCTGACTGAGATTTTCTCAGTGGGGTCTGTTTATGCTTTTGCAACTCACTGATGTTAAGTGAGTTGTTCGTGAGCTTCAGTCCTCCTGCCAGGAGGGTCTGTCCAAGGTGAATGACTGTGCACGGTTTTCCCTGTCTTGCTGGTGTTTTGTCTTGTCCTGGGATTTTGCTTCTTAGCTGTTTTGGAGTTTCCCTGTTTACAGGAATTGGTTGACCTCCCTCTCCTGGGCATTTGAAGCCAGCAGGCCTTCGTGCTAGACTGTCTTTCTTTATGGTTTTTCATACTTTCATTGTCTCATGCTGCTTTTGCCTGAAGGGCAAACTCTGGCAGAAGGGCCACCCTGAAGAACACTTACCCAAGTCAGTCTTGCCCAGCCAAAACACGGACAGGGACCCACCTATGGGGTGTAGTCCAGCTCCAAAGTGCCCTGGGGAAGGGTACCTTAAGCTTCTGTGACAGCCCCCCACAGCTGAGCCATCCTGGCTTGCCCAGCATATGCAGCCCTTCAGCTAACTGTCCCCTGCAGCCCTGAGGAAGTTCTGCTTCTTTTAAATCTCCTTCACCTCCACCCCTGCACAGTGAAGGTGGAAACAATGGCTGCCTTCACCTTTGTCAGGAGTGGGTTGAAATACTAGCTATCCTTAGAGCCAGGACCCAGGGCTCCAGATTTGCTAATCAAAAGATGTGTTCAGCAATAGGCCATGCTCACCCCTGTTATTGGGGGAGAGGATTTTTAGGTCCCTTTATGTCACCGACATGCAGCCAGGAACTGAACCGTGCGGTGGTCTGCTGCAACGGTGGGGCTGGGTGCTGGTAGCCAGTGTGAGGAGAGAGCGACTCACAGTTCTTGGCTGTGAGTTATCAGCCTCTTCCTCCGGCTCTTCCCTGGGTTCGGTGCTGTGCTCTTCTGGGCCCGGGAATCTAAAGTTCCTTGTTTCACACAGTGCCTGCCTGTTTAATGGTCGTTTTCGTGCAAGGGCTGAGTCCTAGAGCTCCCTGCTCCACTATATTACCCCCCATATTACCTCGCTAATTTCTGTTTCAATCTTTATTGTTCTTTTGCTGTGCTTATTTTAGGTAACTTCTTTTCCTTGTTTTTAAGTTGAAAATTTAGTTTATTTTTATTGTTTTAGTTTTCATGACATAGGAGTTTAGGGATAGAAATTTTCCTCTGATCACTGATTATGTGTGTGTGTGTTCTGTGATATATATATCATAGAACATCCTGTATATATCATAGAACCTGATATTAGTGTTTTATTATCATTATTTTCCAGGCATTCTATAATTTCTGTTTGCATTTCACCTTTTACACAAAATTTCTTAATGGACAGTTTTTAAGTTTCTATGGCATGACCCTTTTTATTCTTTTGCTTTCATTTCTGGCATCTCAAAGTCTATTATTATTTGTATATTTCTATGTATTTCTATGTATATCTCTTTGCTTTGCTGTTAGAATTATAAAATGTTCTTATTTGTCTTATTTAATGCATTTTGGCCTGATCTTTCCTCATTTAATATTAGTTTGCAATCCCTGCTTCTGGCTTCTTCCCATCATTCTCTATGTTTCTGAATTTCAGGACTCCAGTAATAGGGTTAAGACCTATTCTGATTCAGTGAGACCACACCTTTACTGAAGTAACCTCATCAAAGGTCCTATTTACAATGGGTTCAGACCAACAGGAATGGATTAACATTAAGAACATGTTTTCTGAGGTACATAGCTCTTAGCCATTACATCCCTTCCTTTCTTTCTTAATTATAAAATTTCTGAATAGAGGTGTTTTTCACATCTCTTTGATTGAGTTTGGGATATTACATTACCATTTTCTTCTATATCAAAGTTGCTATTTCGGGGGAGAATTTCATCAGGTGAAATGTTTTGATTCATAGTTTTTTGTTTATTATTTTATTTTTTTCTATTCTAGCTATTTTATGGAACACTGTTCTGTTAGTTTAGTGATGTGCTGATTATATTTCATAATGTATGCTATTGTTGGTGATGGAATGAGGAGGGAATGACTGTGTCTTGTTTTCTTCTTCTCCAGGATCATTACTTTTCGTCTCTTAATTCCTTTTCTTCACTGCCACATTTCCAAAGGGTACCTCATCTTCACTATTACTTGATTTTCATTTAGAAATAATGTTTTTTTCAGGTTGCCACTCCTGTTCCTGCTCACTTTCAAGCCCCTTCACTTTCTCAGGTCTGAGTTCAGTATTTTGGCACTTATGCTGGACTTTCTCCTGGTGGAAGTGATTTTGTTCATGTCATCTAAGCCTTCTGCCCCATTTTCCTTTTCTTCATGGAGATCTTTTACATTTTCTCCCCACTCTTTGCATTCCATTCTTGAGGTGAAAGCAAGAGGTTTGTTGGAATTTGGTGTTTTGTTTGACCTGGAGTTAAAGGTAATTTGAAGATTGTGATATTCTCTAGGTCCAAATAATGTTGACTAGTAATGCTGAATGTTGGGTCATGTGAGTTTTCATTTGTGCTCCTTGTTAATTTTATCATTTTTGAGTGGAGGAAGATGTATGTAGATATTCAGAATCAAGCAATAAACATTATCCAACGGTACAAGATATTCCTACATTCTTTCTTAAATCCACTTCAGTAAGGATTTAGTCCCATCTAGCCACTTGTTTTAGTTTGTTAATGCTGCCAGAAATACAATATACCAGAAATGGGTTGACTTTTATAAAGGGAATTTATTAAGTTATAAGTTTATAGTTCTAAGGTGATAAAAATGTCCAAAAGTCATCCAAGGAAAGGTACCTTGACTCAAGAAAGACTGATGGGTCCAGAACCTCTGTAAGCTGGGAAAGCATGTGCTGAGATCTGTTGGTCCTTTTGGTTTCAAATAGCTTTCCTGGAGACATTTTCTTCCTGCAACTCCAGATGTCTTTGTGTTGGCTGTGAAGCCTTTTCCAAAATGGTTCCCTTTTAAAGAACTCTAATAAGTGACCCACCTTGAATGGGTGGAGACACATTTTCATGGACACTGCCTAATCAAAATGTCCCACCCGCAATTGGGTGGGTCACATCTTCATGAAAACAACTTAATAAAAAAGATCCCAGCCAACAATATTGAATGAGGATTAAAGACCATGGCTTTTCTGGGGTAGACAACAGTTTCAAACTGCATACCACTGAAACTTGTCCTGTCAAAATCACAATTGTTCTCCAAATTATTAAATCTAATAGTCAATTTTCAGTTTTTATCTTACTTCATCTATTAACAGTAGATGTTACAATTGATCTCTTCCTATATTTTATACGTTTTCTTCACATGGTTTTCAGGCTACTAAACTATATAGGTGTTTTTCTGAATAATGGGTTGCTACTCAGTCTCCTTTCTGGGTTCTATTCTTCTTTATGACTTCTTCAAATAGGTGTGTTCAGATAAATGCCACCGTATGTTAATGATTTCCTAATTCATCTTCAGCCCAGATAAACTCCAAATTCATATATTAAACTGCCAGTACATCATCTCTACTAAGATATCTAATAGATGAGAGAATGAATATACAAAAGGACAAAGGCTAGATCATATGTAAAAATTTAACTCTGACTCAAAACTTTGAAGCAATCAGTACAGAAAGCTAAACCACAACCTCTGAAATAATTGGCCCTAAAGAATTGTTGGTCAACAGCTGCTAGCTTCCCCAATTTTTGCCCTAACTTCCAACTCAGAAACAACCAAAGAAAACAAAATATACTCCCTCAACCAATCACACGAGATTCTCTGCTTCTAGTTCACCTGCCTCTAGCTTCCCCATGCCAACAGCCTTCTAATCAGAGAATATATGAAATTTTCTATTTGTTTCACTATAAAGTTTTTCAACTCCTCTACCTACCTTTGAATCTTGGCCAAATGCAAGTGATGGTGACTGACTTCTTGTTATATAGCAAGCTCTGAATAAATACCTTTGCTTGTTCTCATTTGGGTGCTGTGCTGGTTTGAAACTTTTATGTACTCCAGAAGAGGCACGTTCTTTTAATCCTAATCCAATTTTGTGGGGGCAGCCATGTTCTTTTAATCCTGATCCAATATTGTAGGGTGGGACCTCTTGATTAGATTGTTTCCGTGGAGACCTGACACACTCAATTGTGGTGTGACTTTTTGAGTAGATAGAGATCTGACTCTGCCCATTCAAGGTGGGCCTTAATTAGTTTACTTGAGCCCTTTAAAAGGAAAAGCATTTTGGAGGGAGCTGACACAGATGTTTGGAGATGCTTGGAGACAGAAACTCAGAGAGGAGGCCACTGCAACCAGGAGCTGAAAGCAATGAGACCCAGCAGCAAAGGGCCAGCAGACATCGCTATGTATCTTCCCATGTGACAGAAAATAGGCCTTTCTTGAGTGAAGGTATTCTCTTGTTGATGCCTTAATTTGGACATTTTTATGTCCAAATTATAAAAGCAGATCCATTCTTCGTATATTGCTTTCTGGCAGCTTTAGCAAACTAAACATGTGGTTTTCATTTACTTCCGCATAGATACTTCAAAATTAACATGTTCAGAACTGACCTCTAATCTTCCTTCCTAAGATGAAGTTTTACACTTCTCAGTTGATGGAAACTCCTTCCTGAGATCAGGGTAAAATCTTTGGCATCCTTGATTCCTTGACTTTTATTTTAACCAGCCTCCCCTGCTCCCATTTCATTCCATGCAGAAATCCAAGGCATTGTCAGCTTTTTTCTGGTTTACTTCAATAGCTTAACTGGTCTTTCTGCTTTCACCTTTGTCCTCTACTGTCTATTCTCAACCAATAGCGAGAGTGCTCCTTCATAAATGTGAGCCAGAGCATGTAACTAGTCTGCTCAAAATCCTCCAGTGACTCCCATTTTATTTAGAATAAGAGCTAAAGTTCTCACAATGAACTAAGGGTCCTAAGTGATTTCACTCAATCCTTCCACGCGTTAACTCTTTGAATTTATCTCCTACTCTCTCATTCTGCTATAACCACTCTGGCTTCTTTACTTTTTCTTGAAAACATGGAACATTCTCTCATCTCAATGTCTATTATTTTCCTCTGCTTGGAACAGTCCATAAAGCTAACTCTGTTATACCCTTCAAGTCCTTATTCAAATGTCACCTTTCCGATGAGACCTAACTTGAGCACCCTAACTAAAATTGCAGGTGACCCTCTTTCCACTTTAAATACTCCTCAACCTGCTCTGCTTTTGCCACCACAGTAATTATTTTCTAACATATTATATATATTTGCTTGTTTATTGTGTTTGTTGCTTATTGTCTGTTTCCCCCACTAAAATGTAAGCTCCATGAAATAGGCATTTTTGTCTGTCTTGTTCACTCATATATTGTAAGAGCTTATAAGAGTAGCATATAGTAGGCATTCAATAATTATTTATTGAAGAAAAAAGAATGAGATTTTAAAGTCAGCTTAAAAAAAAATCATCACTGTTTATGAAATTACTCCCATGGAGAGATGAAAACCCGATTTCTTTGTTTAAAAAATAAAAAGCAGTGGGCCACGGTGGCTCAGTGGCAGAAATCTCTCATGTCATGCTGGAGACCCAGGTTTGATTACCTGGTGCCTGCCCATGCAATAATAATAATAATAATAATAAAAATAATGAAAAAAACTTCAAGCTATCACTGATGAAAGAAGTAAAGACAAAAGGAAAAGTTATAAGAAAACGGTAATGATTATATAGCAGTGTTAAAGAATTTGGTGATTTCTGAAGTTCTTTTGTATTTGCTGCCTAATGAGAGTTGTAGAGTAAGGTGAATAAATTATGGGCTTTGAAGTTAGGAAGATTTCGGTTTGTCATGGTCAGGTTCATGTGTCAACTTGGCCAAGTGGTGGGACCTGTTTGTCTGGTTGGGCAAGTGCTGGCCTGTCTGTTGCTATGAGGACATTTCATAGAATCAAATCATGATCATGTCAGCTGCATCCACAGCTGATTCCATTTGTAATCAGCCAAAGGGGAGTGTCTTCTGCAATGAGTGATGCTTAATCTGATCACTGGAAGCCTTTTAAGGATTCAGAAGAGACAGCCTCTCTTCCTGCTTCAGCTGGTGGAGCCTCTCCTGTGGAGTTCATCCAGACCCTCCATCGGAATTGTCAGCTTCACAGCTTGCCCTGCAGGTTTTGGACTCTGCGTTCAAAAGTGAGACACTTTTATAAATTTTATATTTGCGGATGTTCCCTGTTGATTCTGTTTCTCTAGAGAACCCTCACTAATACACGGTTTAATTCCTGTTTTTGCCATTTTCTATTTCCATGTCTCTGAGCAAGTTTCTCAGTGTACTTGGGCCTCATTTTCATCAAATTCAAAATAAGTATATTTATACCTATCTTATATTGATTTTACATAATTACGTAAGGTGCTTAGTGATGTGCTAACATATGAAAAGAGCTCAATCAATGTTAATGGATAATGATGATGATAACATATTAATTATATATATATTTATTATTTGAGAGTGAGTGTGTAGGTGTGTATGTGTATGAAAATGCCTAGTCTTATTGTCATTATCAAAGCCAGTTCTAGAACCTAGTTTTTGTATGTTGTATGGTGGGGGCCAAATTTCATTCTTTTTCCATGCGATTATCCCCTTATTACTGCATTATTTGTTGAATTTTTTTTTTCTCAGAAGTACATAGGCTGGGAATTGAACCCGGGTCTCCCACTGAACTACCCTTGTACCTCTCAAGACCTAGTTTTTAAAGACACCTTTTTCAGTTGGATTATATAGTTCTAATGATTAAATTCTAGGAACTTCAAGTCAGCTCACTAAACAGAAAAAGTTCACATTTAGAAAGCAAGAACAATATAGAAATATACACATATTTTTATCTGTTTGCCTGTTTGTTCATTATGTGAAACATCCTTTAAAAAATCCCTAATTTCAGTAAACATTACTTGAATTATGGGCTTCTTTGATAATATACTTATATATGATATAATCTATTTCTGACATTATTTCCCTGTAATAGTTTCGACTCAAAATCTGAAAACAGCTCAGTAATACAATTTGGCACTTACTTTTCTAAGGCATTTGTTAAAAAGCCTAGAGCTCCTTTTCACTGTGGGATTGAACAAAAAATGACCGGAACCAGGCATGATGTTGACTATCAGTATTCTGCAGAGAAAGTATAAACCTGATTCAAGCTGTTCAACCCAAAGCACAAGAAAATGCTATATCTTTTTTTAAAACAATATCAAAAGATGAAAATTAGCCACTCCTTTATTCTTATATTTCCAGATACCTACTGGAAATTTCCATGGAGTGAAATTTCATGTTACCTCAAATTGGAAACATCTCATCCCAGTTTTTCTCTTTATACCAGTGGCAAACTGGTGATCCATGGCACTACACCAACTTCTTTGTGAATGTATGTATTATGTACAAATGTGGACAGTGATTTTTGTTTTAGTTGAATCTGAATGTCTGTACATGGAGTTCACATACCAGTTAGTCTTTGTCTCATCCTACTGTTCCTCCATCACTCTCATTTTGTTCCTTTCTCTTACAAAGATTAGTTGAGTTGTTGAGGTGAATTCAAATTTTCCTTGTGGGAAAAGTGAGAAAAATGAGGTTGGTGGCATCAGGGTATTCTTTGATCTGAATTTTCTAGAAATTTCATGCAAGCAGTGCAGGTAAGACTTTTTTTTCTTAAAAAAATCATCATAAATTCTTATAGCTTGCAGTTCCAGTCAGGATTTAAATAATTCATTTTAATCTCCTGGCCACTAAAACAAATACTATGCAATGGGTTGGCTTAACAATAAGAATTCATTGGCTCACAGCTCCAGAGGCTAGAAGGCTTGCTTCCTCCTGGGGTTATCTTCTGGCTGGTGGGCAATCTTTGGATTCCTTGGCATTTTCATCACATGGCAATACACATGGAGACATCTTCTCCTGACTTCCAGCTTCTGACTGCTCCCATGACTTCTCATTTTTTGTTTCCAGTTCTGTTTGCTTATAAGGAGTTTAACCATCTTGGATAAGGCCCACCTTCACTCAGTTTGGACACACCTTAACTAATAACACCTTCACAGGTCCTGTCTACAAATGTGTTCACACCTACTGGCCAGGGATTTGGCACCGAAACATGCCTTTTGTGGGGGACATACTTCAATCCCCAACACATGGAAACTCTTCACAGAAACTCAGATCCTTTTGGGGGATTTTTTTTTCCCTAGTAAGACTAATTATTATGAAAAAGAACTATTGTGAGACAAGGATAGGACAGAATGTAGAAGAACGCTTCTTTTTCCTTAGTTTTCAGGTGGGAATGTTCTCTCCTTTGGAAAACAGGTCTTTGTAGCTTACCTTGCCTGTTGTTTTCAATCATATTCCCAGGCTGCTATCAATTGCATAAACTCCCCAGAGTTGACTCATGAATTTGATGGTATGCTGTTAACAGCAGCTCTGAGCTGCAGCTTACCCCTTATATTCAAGCATAAATACTGTGTTATATGCTTTGGGAAAAAAGCAGGTTTTGTCAACATTTGTAAACTCTACAATTATTCCTGTTTTGTTTTTATACATCCAAAGCTGGAGCCAAAAGGCATTAAAACTGGGTGAAAACAAAAATCTCAGTAAAAATATCAGATTGAAATATCCATTTAAGAAATCTCAGTCTTCATCTTGCTCCCTCTGATTTCTTTCTTTGAAAGTTTCAGTAAAATATTTTACATTTAGTTGATATATGCATGTGTGTGTATTGCTGAAGCTTGGTTGAATTCAAAATTGGTACTGAATAAGCCACTTGTTAACTTTGAGGATAATTCACTTTTACATATTCAAGTCTGACTTAGAAAAGAAACAACATCAACATCTCTGAATTAAAGTGTGATTCAGAGGAGTTATACTTTGTGAAATTCTGGGAATATTTTAATGAATTTATTTGACTTATTTTCTTTCTTATTTATACTAGAGTGTATTAAAATGGTATCCAATAATGTCTTTCAATTAGTGTCATATAAAAATTCTATGTGATAGGAAAGCTCTATATAATAGTGTATTTGGTAGTCTTTTTTTTTAAATACTCAAAAGGACCATTTATTTTAAATGTAGATAGTATCATAATTCATCAAAGTCTTTTTTCTTTAGTAGCAAAGACGATTGATGTTATCTTTTGTTTAGATAAGATATGATGATATTAAATGTTTCATAGGATTGTTATGAGGTATTAAATAAGTTAATATATGAAGTAATATAGATTAGGGTCAGGCAATTAATATGCCAGATAAATATGAGCAATAACTATAATCTACCAAGGAACAATATCACTTTTGAATAAAAATGCTTTATTAATATGCACTTTTTATTATGGTACAGTTTTATAGCTGCTATTCTGGCTGTCAGGATGAAACCATTCTTTTCTACTTACATTACAGTCACATTTGAAGAAACTGATGGGACAGCTCGCAAGTTGGCTTCATCACAGGCAAGTTCTAGACCTTGGCAAAGACATTGCATGGGCACGGAACCAGCCACTGAATAAAGAGGAGGTAGTAAGAAATGATAACAATGAGAGGCCAGGAAGAGGAGGGTAATGAAAATAAAGAAACGAAAAGCTATGAGAAAATTATTTAGAACAATATATGTCATGGTTTACCAAAGACATTTGGGTCATATTTCAAGTTTTCATATTTTTCTTTTGATTTAACCTACAACGATGCTAGAGTATTAACATTTGGAAATGTATACCTCTACCAGTCCATGCCCCTTTTTTTTTTTTTTAATAGCAGGCTGCTCTTCTCCTTTTCTTGCAAAATGAGTGAAATCATCTGCACTTACTGACCCTGGGGCTGTGGCTATGACCAAGACTAACATAATCATGTGTGATGAACTTTGATGTCCATATCAAAGCTGCTATTTAAAAACAAAATATTTATTAATACATAATCTAAACCTTTAATGGAGCACAAAATTATTGTTAACTCATGTCAAAGAGGAGAACTAATCATTATTGATAGACTGTTGTGTTCTTTTTTCCTGAAAAATTTGAGAGTTCTTCAAAGGATTTTGATGGGCTTGCAATTTTATAATCTTCCTTTGGCTAATGTGGGGATATAAGAGGGCCTAAAATGTCATTTATGGGATTGAACATGTCTGCACAGCCATCCTATTCTCACCGTGGGGCTTGGGAAGAGAGAGAGGATGGCCTGCATGCCTCTGGTCATCTCATGGCGCTGTGGTGATATTCCTAAGGATGTGATCCAATGTTAATAAAGTCTACTAGGGGGCGGGCAATGGTGGCACAGTGGCAGAGTTCTTGCCTGCCATGCTGGAGATCTGGGTTCAATGCCCGGTGCCTGCCCATGCAAAAAAAAAAAGTAACTGAATGAAGTCTATTAGGGCTTCACAGCAACGTGTTCATATAGTTAACAAGTGTAATGGGATTATCGTCTAGTATAATAATTCTCACCTTGATGGAGAGCGATCAATTACTGAGAAGAATGAGGAATGTTCCTTGTGCCTTACTTCTGGAGCCTTAAACTGTAGTTACAGACTCACATGTCTACAGGGGCAGGCAGATAACACAAAAGAGAAGCAAAATAGGCCTACGCTGTGTCTAGATCTTTTAAAAGAACAACTAACTATTGACATCCTAGGATAGAGGTCTTGTGTATCCAAGTTTATTAACTTTCTAAGAGACCAGAAATACAAAGATCTACATTTGATTACCTATTTATAATAATAATACTAGCTAATTTTAAATGCTTCAAAACATCATAGGACAAAACCTTCTATGAGGATTTCTGCTTGCAGGCTTCCGGTTTTTGACATTTAAGTTGAGCTTCCAACGATTAGGCAAGAGTCTCAATGGCAAAGTAAAGACTCCTGTGACAAAGCTGGTGGGATAACGATTAATGAGTGTAGTTGGCTAAAGGCTTTGAGCTAACAAAGTGTCTTTGTACTCAGATATGGGGGGATCGGAGTTCTTTCTTCACAGGCTCCTTTACAGGGCTACAAAAGATCAAAATCATAACTTAGGTTTTGCGCTTTATGTAAAGAGAATATTTGTCAAGAGCTTTAAAACAGTTTATGGCCATAAATACCTATTTTGGCTATGGAACTCAGAAAACTGGTTCTATTCTTGTAAATCAAACTAATCTCTAATATGTGAGCCTATGTTTATATTGTGGGGACATTATGGTGAGAGCTGGAAAGGAAGATGAGGCTATTAAGAGTAGAAGGACAGGAAGAGAGGACAGTGAAAAAACAATAATTTCAGTGTTTTTTTTCCCCCCATTTATATGGACTGAATTAAATAATCCCTATATGTTGAATACAGTGTTATCTGTAATAGAGAAAAGCAACTAAATACCCAACAACAAAGAAAAGGCAAAGTAAGTTGTGTCACTTACAAAATAGGCAATATTGTATATTTTAAAAGAGGTGGCAGTAACGTGGATACCTGATTACGCTAAAATACTAATTGTAAATATGATAGCAATGGCTTGTATAATTTGAAAGTACAAATTTCTGTACTTTCCAAATCTCTCAAGTTTAAACTTTATTAATATGCTGGTTAATATTAGATATTATATTTTACATGACATTGCTCTTGAGTTGACTTTATATTTTTTCATCCAGCCAAAAAGATCTAGACATGCTCATGAGTTTAATGTCTAAGTCCCTTTAATAATATGATTCAAATGTAATGACACTATGGAAAACTTAAGTTTCATCCCCGAATTTTGCACTACACTTTCCAATCCAGTTTTCCACTGAAATCAAGTTTGAAAAAAGATTATTAATTATACTTCCAGAATTGTTTTTAAAGAATCCTAATTTTAAAATTCTGTATTTGTTCTTTATCATGATTTACTGATAAAAGAAACCACCACTGTATTTTTTTTTTGTATGCTGTATGGTGGGGGTTGCATTTCATTGTTTTTCCATGTGAGTATTCCCCTATTGCAGCACTATTTGTTGAATCTGTTTGGGAAGTGCATGGGCCAGGAACTGAAACTGGGTTTCCCACATGGCAGGCTAGAATTTTACCACTGAACTACCCATGCACCTTTTCCTCTGTATTTCTTTTTTATTTTTTATTTTTGCATAGGTAGGCACTGGGAATCAAACTCGGGTCTCTGGCGTGACAGGCTGAGCCACTATTGCTCCACCCCTCCTCTGTATTTTTTGATAAATCATTTATTACGTAAATCCATTCCTCTATAAATACATTTGTGACAAATTCTCCCCAGGCCTCGGACTCAGGAAAAAAAATTATTTCTCTTGCAGAATTGGTATGTTTTTCACCCAATTTGTGTGTTTTTGCTTTACAAATCAAATTATTAAAGTTATGGAACCCATTATATTTCCCTTTTAACCTAATGAATGCAAGTGCAGTACTCAATCACTAAACTTTTCTCAATGAGGATTTCCTTGTATAGTTTTTCTTCTTCCTTGCCCCTTCTATTCATCACTTGATATTTGTCTTTTATATAATGTTAAGTCGGTTAGTAGCCATATGGCTAATGTAAGCCACATAAAAATACTTTTGGGAATAAGGTGAGTTATTAAAAAGTCCAGTTAAACTTTAAGAAATGAGGAGAAAACCATATATAATAAAACAAAAGAAAATAATTACACTTGAAGGTAAAGTAGCCTGATCCATGAATTCTTTTGCATTATATTAATGGTTAAATTATATTTGTTAGCTATTTTATTCCCTAAAAACTTGAACTATTTAATGATCAAATAATTTGGTGTCCGTAGTCTTGGAGACAGGCATGATGCTGAGACAGAGAACTGCTGAGTGACTTGTGAGGCTCTCCAGAGGGATGTATTATCACTTTAAATTGGGGAATTGGTGCTTTTATTACTCTCCTTTGAATGATGAAGACAAAAATTACTAAAACATAAAAATGGCAGACTTTACAATTTGTAGCAGAACATAAAGGAAAATACTTAGCAAAGGATTCTTCTACCCAAGCCCTGCTTTCAAACAAAGGTTTTGAAAAGTTAGGGTCAAAATTACGTCAAGGCACAGATTAATATTTGCATAATTCATTAGATTAGAACTTTTTTATACAAGATTATTTCTCAAAGATCTTACTGATATAAAATGTAGAGTTAATACTCATGGTTATGCTTCCTCTTCTAACCTTTCCAGTATTTTTAAAAATTTTAGGTATATGATTAAAAATAACAGGTTGTAATTAATAAAGATTTCATACTTCTAAAACATAGCTTAGTCCCCAGAAAATTTCTCACTTGCAAAAATATCAACACAACTTCTCCATTCTTCTATTTTCTCAGTTTCCTTTAAATCAGAGTTTATAAGATTGTCAGTGATTGTGAAAAGGGGGCTTACACAAAATAGCAACCCTGATTGTTACAAATTTTGCTCACAATAATACCTAGGATGGTTTATTACTTTTATACCTAAAGTTATTTAAAAATAAAGTTTCCAAATTAAGTCTGCATCTCTAATGGGAATACAAACTAGACAACTGTAATTTATCTTTTTTAAAAAAATTGGATATAACTTTAAAAAACATGATGTCTTTTTTATGAAGTCACGGTAAAGGAGATTCAGCCCTTTGATTACTTACAGCATTCAGGTGTTTCTGCCTCAAAAGGGTACAGGGAAGTCATTTTGTAGAAATTTGCAAAATATTTGTCAAGTTGCAGAGACCATCCGTGGTTGTCTCCTAAAATAAAAATCGGATAACAGAAAAATTCAAGAAAATAGAAATGTTCTGGTGTATTGGAAAAAGTAGGTCCTCTCTTTGAAATATACAGTGATTTTCAGACAGTGAGATAAGCATCATTTGGGAATATGTTAGAAATGCGAATTTCTAGGCCCTTCACCTAGATATTCTGATATAATAGATCTAGGATGAGTCCTGCTAGTCTCTATTTTTCAGAAGCATTACAGGCAATTCTGCAGAAGTAGTGTTTGGACCATACTTTGAGAAACAGCACTTTAGACATATTGATATACATCAAACTGTTCTTAGCATTTTAATTATGATTTTTAAATTATTCTTCAATCATTAAAACTGATGCTAGACATATATTAAAATGGATAAATGGTCACGATGCATTGTTAAGTAAAAGGA
This sequence comes from Myrmecophaga tridactyla, assembly GCA_004026745.1. Lineage (NCBI taxonomy): Eukaryota > Metazoa > Chordata > Mammalia > Pilosa > Myrmecophagidae > Myrmecophaga > Myrmecophaga tridactyla. The sequence goes on from PVIY010004203.1 coordinate 21,173, forward strand.
AAACGAATCAATATGACCAGAATGATTTTATGTCTGTTAGAAAATATATATGTGTGCATTTAATATATATATGTTTATGTATACATATCTACATATATGTTTATATATGTATACATAAACACACACACGCACACACAGACAGAGAGAGAGAGAGAGAAGGGCACCAAAGGGTTAATAGTGATTATCTTCTGGGTGCTTATATACGTTCTCATCTATACCTCCTGATTTTTATATTAATCTCCTGTATTGCTTCTTTTTTTTTTTTCTGCATGGGCAGGCACCGGGAATTGAACCCAGGTCTCCAGTATGGCAGGCAAGAACTCTGCCTGCTGAGCCACCGTGGCCCATCCTGTATTGCTTTTTATAAAAACAAACAAAATGGTAAAATCTTCACTTCGGGGAAAAAATAATTTTTTTCCTTACAAAATTCCTCAAAACCCTAATTATTTTAAAACATATGATACAATGAAGCCAATTATGCAATGGAATGAACTAATGAATGGGGATGTAGGCTTCAGCTTCCCTGAGACATTTGCAGAAGGGACAACCCTTCACCCCTGGGAGGATTTGAATGTGATCCTCTTCAGAGGTTCTAAAAACTTTTTTGTAATGGTGCCAGGACTATTTAAGGATGCACAAACATATAAACAGATGATAAAAATAAAGAAAGCTTGTCCTATTTCTGTTGACATTAAACCTAAAATTGATTTTGTAAATTATTCTTGCCATATATGTATAATCTGAATATGAGACGAGTTTAGATTTTGCAACCTTGTTCGGTGACATGGATTTGGTGAAACTGACTTTCCCTTACCCATGGTGTAGACTCCAAATGTTATTTCCAACTCTCACTACATGTAACATGCCCGCAGTTTCTCACAGTCACCTCAAGAGCAACATTTCCAAAATGGGGCTCATTTTTTCCTGTATAAACTTGCTACTTCTAAATTCTCTGGGATTGTGAATGGTCTTCACAATCTTTTAAGTTGTCTCAAACAGAAAGGTTAAGTTTATTGGCACATGATAATGCCTGATGAAATACAATTTGGGCAAATCTCCTCCTTTCCAGTTTCTTTTCTTAGTTTTCCACTGCTCATTAACTCTTCCATGAAGATTACATTTGGGAAAGAAAAGGTAATTTAGCATAAATGCTAAATAGACTTGTATAATTAGATTTCCTTTTAAAAGTCCCACTAAAGGTGAAAAATTGGAAAGAAGATAAGTTATTTAAATATTATATTTACAACAGTATCCTTCCTTTAGCCTTTCTCATTAGTTTTAAAGTTTTTTTTATAACTGAAGATTTCAAAATAAATTAAAGTAACAAATGATACCAGTATAAAATGGTAGTAATATAATGATAACTCAATTCGGAGGGAGATAGCTGATGGACTTCAGTTTTACCAACTGCAGATGTCAGAAGTTGGGACACCAGAAGGGTACTTAGTAACTTGAAGGACAAAGGACATCACTCCAAGACAAGAAACTACTAGACAGTGAACACTCAGGAACCAGTTCAAGATGCCTTCCCACACCTGAGATCATGAGGATGGCATCTAAGGTAAAGAAAGAGGAGCGGGAGGAAATTTGAAAGTCTAAGTACATGTAGCCAGTATAATATATCAAGACTGTGGTAGATTTTATTGATGCTTGCTCCTCCTGCATTCCATCTTCATTTTAGAATGCTTTCATGACCTTTTAGAAGTGATTCATGGTCTTTCGAAATTGTGACTTAAGTCTATGTCTTTCAGACTCTAAGCAACTAGGATGCTCTCTGTAGATAAGCCTTTACCAACTTCATTAACTCATGGGAGCCAGAAATTTCTAGACACCAACCTCAAGGGTATCTTGTGGGAGTAGAGGCAGGTATAGGAACCAGTTTCAGGGTTTCAACTTCACACATGTTAAGACATGATTCATAATAATAGCGGCAGCACTGTAGATGCTTCTTGATCTTGGGCTTGCAATTATGGTGATATGTTTCTTGCTCCTGTATCCTGGTTCTATAGCCTTTACAATGATTCTGTAAACACTTTATTAAAATCACATTTGAAATCTTTTCTTTAAGGGGAAAACAAACTAGAATGGTTTCAAGTATCTTCCTTCCAGAAGGAGTTGTAGATAACAGACTTTCAAGGTGAGAAATATTGGGTTGGTTATCTGACTTGTTTGATTTTGAAGATAATGGCAATTCTATTACTATTAATAAAATAGGGCTCATAGTTTATGGCACACAGTGACAAGAGGTTTATGTAAATGATCACTTGTGGTTTTCTGGAATGAAGTGCCTCTCAGAAGGCTAAACTCTGGCAAAGTGGTTGCTGTGATAAATCATTAGAATGAAAAGGAGAAGTTGCAAGGTTTGTAGGGTGGGATGGCTATTTATGACTACCCTGGAGAGATTAAAGAAAGCAAATGACAAACGCAGGGTTTTAACTTATCAGCAAACAAGTACAGAGAACCAGGGAACTTTCATGACTATCCTTGCGACCTGAGTTCTGAAGTAGACAAAATCAGGTGGAATCTGAGCCAATGGGTTGATAAGTTACAACATAAGTTGAATTTACATTTTGCCATGTCTTTTAAATGAACCTAAGGATGCAGAGTTGGAAAGAGAGTAACCCTGTGAATTATAATGGGACATTTGAGCATGTCCATTTTAATCTGAGTACCATAAATCATCATCCCACTGAAGCCTTCTTGCCAGCAGAAACAGCTCCCTTTTCCATCTGTGATAAGGTTAGACCTAGTTTGCTTGGAGACACATTAGTTACTTCACTTGAGGTAAACAACTTGCCCATTCTCCTCAGGCCCTTTCATTATCATACTTCTTTACTTCCCAACTTACTGTAAGTACAGTCAGATCCCAGCATGTCCCAGGAGACAAGTACATGTTGGACATAGGGAGACATTGACATACTATAAGATTTGGCTATTTTCTACAAGCAGAAATCCAAGAAATTTTATTGGGAATGGATTTTAAGAGCTCTTGACCAGAAGGAAGGAATATAACTTTAGATTGGGAAAATATAATTAATATGGGTTTCCTACTAGAGTTTCTGGATTCAGTATGCTGGCTCAAGTAGTTTGCCAGCATGAAATGACTGGTTCAGGCTCAATGAACTTGAGAGGCAAATGCATATGGATATCAAGTCATCAAAAGGATAGATTATGGGAGATATGACTATTGGACTGTATGACTGCAAGGGGCATGTCATGGGTACTGTAGATTGGCTCACTCATCTTCCATTCTACTCCCCTTCATTGGCGCATTCCCATACAGCAGAGACTGGAGAGCTTAGGATAATATTTTCATTTCCTTTAAGGCAGGATTTGAGATGCATTTACATGTATTTTGACTGCCAGGAGAGAGGTAGAGGTAATTTTCTGCTACTATGTAAGAAACAGAGACATAAGTGTTTAGAAGTATCTGTGGCAGTAGCAGGGTTGAACTCAGCATTTTAGGCATTACCAGCTTTGTGGGTGCCAAGAGGCAGTGGCAGGGGCAGCAAGATTGGCAGTGGTGGTAGCAGCTGATTAAATTACTAGATTGCAACTGTGGTACTATGCTCTTGGATCCAATAGCTCCAACGGGGGGAGTGCTGGCTCCCCTACTTTTGAGAATTTTGCAAGGGATTAAATCCCTGAATTAGTTTCTGTATTAGTTAGGGTTCTCTAAAGAAACAGACTCACAAATATAAAACTTATAAGTGTCACATAACCATGGGAATACAGAGTCCAAAATCTGCAGGGCAGGCTGTGAAGCCGACGATTCCAATGGAGGGTCTGGACGAACTCCACAGGAGAGGCTCGCCAGCCAAAGCAGGAAGAGAGGCTGTCTTTTCCGAATCCTCCTTAAAAGGCTTCCAGTGATTAGATTAAGCATCACTCATTGCAGAAGATACTTCCCTTGGCTGATTACAAATGGAATCAGCTGTGGATGCAGCTGACATGATCATGATTTAATTTTGTGAAATGTCCTCATTGCAACAGACAGGCCAGCACTTGCCCAACCAGACAAACAGGTCCCACCACTTGGCCAAGTTGACACATGAACCTGACATGACAGTTTCTTTCCATTTTACATACTTACAGTGGTTTCTATTTCTTGAATTAAACCCTGATAGATACAGGGACTGGTTGACTTGTTGGATTAAAATATGGTTTAACTAGGGTCAGACATTAGTAACTTAATTTTGGTGGAAGGACATGAGAGAGAAAAAAAGCTGTGCATTGGGATGGTGTGATGGTGGCTCAGTGGCAGAATTCTTGCCTGTCATGCCAGAGACCTGGGTTTGGTTCCCGGTGCAAAAAAAAAAAAGTTGTGCATTTTTTCTGAACATATGGGTTTCAGTGTAGTTTAGTTTTGCGATCCCACTACAGAAACGCTGGTGATAGTTTTCTGCATTTTCTTGCATTTTTCGTATGGGTTCTGGGGATAGGGCCAGGAGCCTTACAATTTAGTTCATCTTTCTCCTTTGTTGACAAGTTTTCAAGTTTATGACATTAGATTGTCCCCACTCTGCTTTTCTGGTATGGCTGATTTTGTGGACTTTCTTCTTTTTGGGGGGAGTGGGGCAAGTTTTTGCCTTTTAAGAATTGATTTATATGTTTAGAGATATGAATAAAGAGTTCTGTAAGGGACCCACCCCACTCCCAATCTTAACAGAGAAGTTGAATATTAACATTTGGAATTGAGAGAACTAATATTTAGCAAGAATCTACTGTACCATACCATTATTTCTTCCTCATAATAACTCTATTTTGTCATTAATATCATCTCCATTTACAGGTAGAAACATTGATAGTGACAAGACTTGTTTGAATAAGAAAGAAAATGATTAAAAATAACTGAAGAATTAAAATTATAAAGTTATTTTTATACTGTCTCTCCAGTCCCTTATATATTAGTTTAAAAAGAAACATTTTAAGCAGTTTATATTCTACCTATACAATTCCAACTTTTGTGTGACACTGGCTTTAAATATAGTTATTATTTGTTACCTATCTTTCTGTTGTCTGTCTCATTTCCACATTGCTGGTCTTACACCAGAATTGCGTGAATTATATAAAAATTTATTTAAATAACATCCAGAAGCAATTATTAACTGAAGTTCAAGATCATTATCATTTTTATTTGTGGAGTAAATGATAGCATTGCCAATCATTGAGGTATTAATAAAAACTACCAAGTAAATTAATTTTCTAATTAATGTTACAAATTGTCTTATATTTACAAATGTCATAAATAAAACATGTTAAGTAAGATAAGCCATTTTGCTCTGGATGTAGAGGCATCGTTTATCCTTATAAATGTATACCACTATATAAACCACTAAAAGCAATGAAAAGTGGGCTTGCAGGGGTCTGAAGTATGTCATCTTGCAGGCTGCCAAAGCCTTGTCTCACCTGGTGGCGGGAAGTGCACACCTCACATTCATGCTCATGTTACTGATATGTCCACCTATCCCTTGGAAAACCACAATGGAAGTTGGTTGAGGTGACACCTTCCAGAACACAGGGCTGTTTTGGGGGATGATGTTTCTCTGTTTCTATGAAATTCATGGTTTGAAGAGATTGGGTGACTACTTTTGGTGATGATTTTCTTTCCTTTTGGTCCTTAAGCAGGCCCTATATTTAACTGAGATTTTACAAAAGAACTACTTAATCTGCTACATTTTTACTACTAATAGTGCAGTGCTTAAAACCCCTGGCTTTGTGCCCTCCCCTAATCCTTTATCCCTCACCAACACTCTTGTCCTTTTTCTATTTTAAGGGATACCCTGTAGATGGCCTTAATCACAACATTTTAGTCCAATTAATTCAAATGATATAGTTATTTATGTTTTTTCTCTTCTCTTCTCTTTCTTAATCCTACCCCCTTTCTCTACCTCATATGTATCTCATTGTACACACACACACACACACACACACACACACACACAAAGTGAGAAAAAAAAGAGGGAAAGGAGGAATAAAAGCAGGGATGTCCGGATGGATTAGGTAATTTTAGATTAGCAGAAAGAACAAGGTAAACCTGTTTAAACTTCCCAAACTTCAAAAAGATCTGTGAAGAGATCTTTTGTTGTTGTTTTTTAATTTGTACATTTAATCACCATCATTGTCCACTCTAGGCATTCCTAAGTTATACCGTTTCAGTCTTTATCCTTTATCTTTCCTTCTGGTTTCATATGTGCCCCCAGCCCTTCTCCCTCTATCATATTCACATTCAGATCATTCAATGAACTTATATTACTATGCTACAATCAGAGAGTATTGTGCTATCTATTTCTGAATTTTTACACTCAGTCCTGTTGTGCAGTCTGTGTTCCTTCAGTTCCAATTGCCCAATCTCTACGCTATTTCTATCTCCTGATAACCTGTGTTCTTAACTGCAATTCTCCAATTTCACTCATTAATGTTATTTGATAACAGTGAGACCATTCAGTATTTGTCCTTTTGTTTCTGGCTAATTTCACTCAGCATAATGTCCTCAAGGTTCATCCACATTGTTACATGCTTCATGACTTTACTCTGTCTCATAGTTGCCTAATATTCCATAGTCTGTATATACCACAGCTTGTTTATCCACTTGTCTGGACATTTGGGCTATTTCCATCTCTTGGCAATCATAAATAATGCTGCTATAAGCACTGGTGTGCAAATGTCCATTTGTGTCCTTATCCTCATGTTCCCTGAGTAGATACCTAGCAATGGGATTACTGGATCATATGGTAATTTCTATACTTAGCTTCCTGAGGAACTCCCAAACTGTCTGGCAGAGCGGTTGTACTATTTTACATTCCCACAACAGTGGATAAGTGTGCCTTTTTCTCCACATCCTCTCTAGCACTTGTCGTTTTGTTGTTGTTGTTGTTGTTTGATAGGGGCCATTCCAGTGGGTGTGAGATATCTCATTGTGGTTTTGATTTGCATTTTCCTAATAGCCAGGGAAGTTTATCTTTTCATGTGCCTTTTAGCATTTGTATTTCCTCTTCTGAGAAGTGTCAGTTCATGTCTTTTGCCCGTTTTAAAATTGGGTTGTTTGTCTTTTTTTTGTTGAGTTGAAGAATCTCTGTATATTCTGGATACTACACCTTTATCTGATATGTGGTTTCCAAATATTGTGTCCCATTGTGTAGGCTGCCTTTTTACTTACTTGAAAAGTTCTTTGATGCACAAAAGTATTTAATTTTGAGGAGTTCCCATTTATCTATTTCTTTCTTCAATGCTTGTGCTTTGGGTGTAAGGTCTAGGAAACTGCCACCTATTACAAAGTTTATAAGATATTTCCCTACATTTCCTTCTAAAAGTTTTATGGTCTTAGCTCTAATATTAAGTCTTTGATCCATTTTGAATTAATTTTTGTATAGGCTTTGAGATACGGATCCTTTTTCCATTCTTTCACATATGGATAGCCAGTGCGTTAAACACCATTAATTGAAGAAGCTACTGAGGAGATCTTTTTTTAAACAGAAAAGTTTTCAAACATGTAACATATTTAGCAATTAGTTTTTACTGCTCTTTGTGTCTTCCCAAAGCATTTTCTTCTTCTTTTCACTCATTATTTCCTCCCACCAGAAGGCAGGACTATAGAATGCAGGAAAAATAGCCCATATTGCAAAGTTGGAAAGTTAGCATTTTTAAAAAAATAGCTTTTGGTATATGTGATTCTATATTTAATATCATTCGTATTTTAAGATCCTGAACATCCTTAAACAGTTTTTCATTTGATTATAATTTAATATCTAACCCTCTGAAATTTGATTCTCTGATTTTTCAAAAGGCGACATAGGGTAGTGTGAAGAGCACTGTATTAGGAGAATATTGTGTCAGGGAACCTGCTTTCCAGTATGTATTGGTAGTGTTTTATAATCAGCATATATAAAAATACATATTTTTTACTAAAAAGATAATTAATAAAATGATGTAATGATGTTTGAATAAAAAATTAATGACAAAAAACAAGAGAAATCTTGGCTTGTATGGCTACCTAAGTTTGATAAATATTTACAGATTGAATGAATGAATGGGGTTCTGTTCAAAAAGACACTTCAAGAAAATCCAGTCTTCCTTATGTTAAAATAAAAGCTGTGAACTAAGCACTTGTCAAACACAGATTTCCAAGCCCTCCACTGGAGATTCTGATTTGTTTGGTTAGTATGGGGCCCGGGGACCTATATTTTCAATGAGGGGATTCTTAAAGCAAGGTTTTGGAACTCTGCATTATGGGATTTGCCCAAGTCAACTAGAGCCCTTCCCACACTTCGGTGAAAGAGAGGTGCATTTAGTAACAGAAAAGTCCTGTCACTCAGATGGGGCTTATCTCTCTTCTCTGGTAAAGTTGCTGATAGTTGACAATCACGTAGCTCAAGATACTCAGATAAGATAAATGCAGTGGTACCCAATTTACCGGTACTTTGTTTACATCGCTCTTATGATGCAGTGTAATCTGCTTCATAATATGCTGATTGATGTACATGGTTTATCTTCTTACAGGGTATGGTAGGAAATAATCTACTGAACCTATGTATTTAATTAATTTATTTTTTTGCATGGGCAGGCACCGGGAATTGAACTTGGGTCTTTGGCACGGTAGGCAAGAATTCTACCTGCTGAGCCACTGGGGCCTGCCCTGAACCTATGTATTTTAATATACCTCAGCAAGTATTAAGGTGCTTTTAAAAAATGTGTGAATACAGAGACTTATTTACCTAAGGCATGTTTAATATAGTTAAAATATGGTTTTATTAGCTCTCATAAGGTGTATACAGTATATAAAATGTTAAAAAAAATTTCACCAAGTACTAAAAAATTAGTACCAAGTGATTGGTATAATTTAGTTTTATGGGAAAGTGAGATTTGACCTCTGCATCTGCATCTCCCTTCTACAATATTGTCTGATTCTCCTGCATTGGGAGACAAGGGTGAGGTCTGAGGTCTGAATGGCAATGGGAAAGGTCCAGGTCATGATGCTATATCAGGCTTTTCTCAAAAGTTTCCCAGATTCTCCTTGAGAAAATAGTTCTCTGATAAAATAATGCTGCATCCTATAGCCCACTTAGAAATTAGTTATACATGCTAGTATGACGAAATGAAAATTCTGGCATTAAAGACATATCTTTAATTTATATGACACCTATTAATAAATTTTAGAAAGTGTTTACTTCCACATTTTCATAAAAGAATATCTGTCTAGCATCAGCATCATCCAGGAACTTGTAGAAAAGCAAATTTTCGAGTACTAAATCAGAACCCCTGCAGGTGGGCTCCAGCAATACGGGTTTTAGCAAGCCCTCGAGATGATCTAATGCCAGCTGAATTTTGAAAACCTCTGATTTAGAATAAGTAATCATTTTCCAGGTGTTCTGAACTGGGTAATAAAATGATCTCCGTTAAGAAGCGAATCATTTAAGAACTTTAACAGGTTAGATATTCACCTGGGATGTTTGTCAATGCAGATTTCTGGGCGCAACTAGCATTCCATACTAGCTTGGAATTGCTGAGAGGTGGGCCTAAACACTCAGCACCTTTAACCAGCCCTGCCCAGGTAGTTCTGTGGTGGGTAGTCCTTGAAGCACACTTTATAAATGCTCCCATAGATTTGTAGGGGCAAGAATGACACTCCCGGATTCCCTTGAGTTTGAATTTTGAATAATCCAAAGTTGAGGAACTTGTACCTCTGTCAGAGAGGAGACCAGAATAAATGAGGATGTGATGATGCTTATATGTTTAATAGTCTGATCTTTTATTAAATGAAGGAATAAATATGATAGGTTATAACATGCCTATTGATTAATGAATAAATAGCTGATTGATTTATAAAGTTTGGAATTATGCAAAGTGGATCATTCCTGATTCTCTCACATATTCACTTAACTTTCAGCATCCTTTCTTGGAACATGGTGGAACATCGTTTGCTCAGAAAGCAATGCACCCCACAGATAGAGGTACCTGTGGACATTAGAGTAAACCTTGGTTGGGATGAATCCTGGCCAGGCAGAGTAATTCATCAAATTAGTTTTGTGGTGCCTCCTTGAGTTTTAATGACAATAACAGTTTGCTGCACTGAATGCATACACCTCTTTCTGGGTTTTGCATCCTTGGAGCCAACTCTTTGTAAAAATCATGGATTTGACATTATCCAGTATATCTTTTTTTTTTAAGGAAACTATGGCCACTAATAAGCTGCCTTGTGTGCCCCATCTAGTTGGAAGTGTTCTAAGATGAAACTCCTTGTGAAAGTAGCTTAAATATTATTTGAGCATTGTTGGATAAACGCAGAGAAACATATTTGAGGTTAATATCAGGTCTGTATATTTAGGAAAGCCAAGGGTACAACTACTTAGGTATTTCCAATGCTATTATTTTGAGAATAATAAGTAGAAAATCACTTATTAAAAAAAAATGCAGTGCATTATTTGCATGTTAAAGCACATAATAATGACCCATGTCACTTTCCCTCCTGTGCTTTTAACCTTAAAAAAAGCAAACCACCAACTTTAATGAAATATTCCAAAATGAGAACAGCTAAATTCTACCCCAAATTCTCTGGCAATGCAATCATTCTAATAGTTGTATAAAAAGCGATATTTAGGAAATGATAGAATATTCAGTGTTCCAGAATTTTAAGTGCAGGACCAATTAAAAATTAGAGGAGTTCTTGAAAGTCTCAAACATTCTTATAATCCTACTTTGAGTATATATAATCATTATCACATCCACAAGTAAATACCACTTTTCTAATTCTCATAGATTAGTGAGTGCCTAGGCAATGTAGGAAAATAATCTGTGGTAATAATGAAGAGACATGGACCAGAAAGGGAGAGTGGAAGAGGCTTCTTTCCCTTCCTTCTCTGCAAGCTGAACCTAGGAGATACACAAATTCTCCACATTGATTTCTGAGCTCTGAGAGCAGGGGTGGCTGGGCTCTGTTGATAGGTAAAGCCCATAGATGCAGCATTACCCACAGAATTGTGCACCCTGGCTTGACATAGAAGCGATGGAGTAGAATGGCTGTAAGACCTGGGCAGATGGACTTAAATATGATCATTGACATTCTCCAGGGGGTCAGCCTGGGGCAGGAGTAGCTAAATGTTTCCTGTGAGCCCCAGCATGCCAAGGATGTGGCCAAGAGAGGCAATGAATGTGACAGGGCCCTAGGCAGGCGTGAGAAAACAGAGTGGTGACCTAAGGTAGGGGACCAGATGGATTGACGTACATGTCATTGGATGTTGTGACACCAGATGGGCAGAGAACCAGGCTCTCTGTGCCTGACAGCCCCCACACAACGTTCTGATACTACACAGGCTGCTGAACTCAGTTGCCATCCCCAGGGAAGGAAGGAAGTCCTTTGACTGTCTTGGTTTAAGTTTCTACCACTTGGAAAGAACTGAGGCTTGCAACAGCAAAATCTTTCACCATAGAAAAATAAGGGTTTCTATTTGTTATTCACATGAGTATGTGGACTGACTCATATGCACCCTGTGTGGTGTAGTCCTTCAATTTTCTGATCTTTGAAGGAGGAAAAAAATCAGTGCTTTTCTTTCGGATTGTTAAAAGGATGAAGTAAGATAATATATAAAAAGTACTTAGTACAGTGCCTTATATATATAGTAGATGTTGTAAAAATATTTACTGTTCTTATTACACTTGTCATTTTTAACTTGGAAGTTCATCTAATCGCTCACATACTACATTCTACAAAGAAAATTAAGAACGCCTTACTTTTTCTTTCCCATCAAGATGCTTATGACATGATTGAAAGGTGGGCACCCTGAATTCAAATCTAATCAATTAGATATTTATTTGAAGGCAATTCCATTATAATGACGAGTAGCATGGGCATTGTCTCCCCATCCAATCAGAATAAAACAGAACAAAGCAACCTGAATGCTTGGGGCCAACTGTAACAGCAGAAAAGTTATATAACTACTCTGAGTTTCCATTTTCCTTCATGTTGAATGGAGATTGATCAATAAGATCTAGTTTGCCCAACTTGAGGCACCCTGTGCTGAGCCCCATATCAACAAAATCTGCTGAATCTAAGGAAATTTCTAGTCCTTGTAAATGTCCGGCCCATGCAGAAAACAAAATTTATATCAGCCAATCAGCTATAGTCAAGTCCCTATTCTTATACCAGCTAACATTCTCATTGCTAAGCAATGGCCTACACTAACCACATGAAAAAAATGTAGTCTGCATTACCAATGAAAATTTTCTCCCCAGGAACTTCCTTCTTCTGTCTATAAAAGCCCACCGCTCTCTTTGTTCAGTAGAATTCCTCTCTACCGCTTGGTGATTGGAATCTCCCCTATTCTTGTATTGATTCAATAAAACTCTCAGATCTAACCACATTTTTCTCAAGTTTTTATTTGACGAGATGATCTATCTATTCAACATATGGTGAGAATGAAATGAGACAATGTAATGAAAGGATAGGCACTGTATCTGGTACACAGTAATAATCAAAAATAGTACCTGTTATTAATTTTATTACAATTCTTACCAGTAAAAACAAATATTTCTAGGAAGATTAAAAGGAAGTGTCACAAATAGTCAAGCCCAGACTAATGGAGAACACAGGCTGCTTTTCGAAACCTAAAATATTTGCTGAACAGAGAAATCTCCAAATAGACTATTTATAATAATGACAACTGAAGGGGGTAGGGAAAGACAAAATATTTGAGATAACATTTGGAAGGAATTGAAGTAGACAACTTTATGTACAATGATGCTCATATCTGCAAGGAGTTTCCCAAAGAAGCTTCATAAGCAGAGGCACTCTTTTTGCTATGGTGGCAAAGTTTACTTCTACCATTGTTTATCTTTCATAATGCACATGGACCCAAGATGGACTTACTCATGCTAAAATCATTTCAGCAAATCAAAATTTTTACTTAGCTCCTGTTTTTTGTAGCATTGGCCTTCCCCAGAACCTAAAACCTAAGGCCAACCAGTCATGGTCCTTCACTTTCAGTTTAGCTGTTTGTCCCAGCACCTCTGGTATGGTGTTAGGCAAATAAGGATAAATATCTTAACGCAGCATGTAGAGCCATTTATACTGCTAGCTTCCTTGTTGGTTGTGGAAGCCTGTCTGTATATCCCTGCCATTTCTATCTCTTGGTGGCGCTCCCCTTCATTTCCTGGATAGGACGCTGTCTGATTCATGAATCACTCAATAAAGCTGTGAGGTCCTAAATTTCATGCTGTTAAAAGTTTTTCTTTTTATCAATTATTTCAGCTTTATGTATGTGTGTAAGGAGGGAGGCAGGGAGATGTTAGTAAACTTCAAGAAAGACGTCATTAAAAAAGGTGGTTCAGGCTTGGGAGAACTCAGAATAGTATGTGAACAACAAAAGGAAATCATCTTTAAGGGGGTTTGTGTCACATACAGTAATGCATAAGCATGGCTCATCGGAAATGGTCTAGAACTTACTAAAACCAAACTCTCAGGGTTGCGTTAATCAGGACCAAAACTTTGTGTTGGCCTTAATGTCACGTAATGCCACAGGGACAGGGTGACCCTTCTCTATTCCCTGTCCCTACCTATATATTAGTTCCTAGGGTTGCCATAAGAGATCACCAAAAACTGGTGACTTGGAACAAGAGAAATTTATTCTCTCATAGTTTTGGAGGCCAGATAGCCAAGATCTAGGTGTTGTCAGGGCTACGTTCCTTCCAAAGGCTATCTGGGAGAATTCTTCCTTGGTTCTTCTGGTGGCTTCTTTGGCTTGTGATAACAAAAGTCCAATCTCTGCCTCCATTTTCACAAGGCCTTCTTCTCTCCTGTGCTTCTTTCCTTTTTTTTTTTTTTATTTTCTTTCCCTATGTATCCTTTTCTGTCTCTTAAATGAATGCTCTCATCCAGTATATCTCATCTCTACTGTTATATTAATTACATTTGCAAATAAGATCACATTCTGAGGTTCTGATTGGACATGAATTTTGGGGACTATTCAACCCACTACACCGCTCAAAATCTGGGGATGTATTAGAAGGGTTTTCCATTTCCCCTATGGGTCATAGAAATGCTGATATGGAAACAGTCTACAGGAAACTTGTAGAGGAGGATGCTAAAGTGCAGAGGAGGTGAGGGATGTTTAGAGAAAGAATCTACAGAGCTCAAAAGGCATAACTCAGGTCTTCACAGTGGATTAATTCACCCTCTCTCCAACATGGGTGAGGTTGGGTCAGTCTGATCTCTGGGTTTGTGATGCACCGCAAAGAACATATGGAAATTATATGGGAATTATGTTAAATGGCATAACTTAGGTAAAACTCTGTAAATTTCCATATTCGAGTTTATTACTGTTCCAGTTTGCTAATGCTGCCGGAATGCTATATACCAGAAATGGATTGGCTTTTACAAAGGGGATTTATTAGGTTAAAATTTACAGTTTCAAGGCCATGAAAATTTCCAAATTAAGGCCTCAGCAAGAGGATACCTTCACTCAAGAAAGACAGATAACATCTGTGGGTTTCTCTGTTACATTGGAAGGCACATGGCAAAATCCGCTGGCTCTTCTCTTCTGGGTTGGTTTAAAAATGTCTCTCTCAGCTCCTGTGGGTCCTTCCAGCTTCTCTGGGGCATTTTCTTTCTCTAAACATCTTTGGGTCCTCTTTTAGCTCATCCGGGACAAACTCTGGATTTCATCTCTTAGTTTAGCATCTCCTGGGGCATTTTCTGTCTTCAAAGATCTATGGGTCCTCTCTTTGCTTCTCCGGGGGCATTTTTTCCTTCTTCTTTAAATTCTCTCAGGTCTCTAAAGGACTCCAGTAAGCGGATTAAGATCTACCCTGAATGGGTGGGGCCATATCTCCATGGAAACAACCTAATCAAACGATCCTACCCACAGTAGATCTGCCCCCAAAAGATTGGATTAAAAGAACATGGCTTTTCTGGGTACCAAACCAGCATAATCAGTAAAGATCCAAAGTAATTATAAAAATGGTATATCACTTGATATATATATATATATATAAATTCTATATTGTCTAAATGTTTTAGAAAGTAAGGGAGTCCTATGAATTCCACTTAAAATTTTTGCATCTATTGCTTTTGCTTGCATTGTATCCATGAAAAATACTTGGTAGATTGAAGTCTTATGGTCTTTGTGCTGAGATATTCTTATTTTTTTTATGTTTAACAAAGTGTTCAGTTATAATCTTATTTATTCATTTTCTGAGAAAATAAGGAGCTTAATGCTCTGTGTAGGACTACTTGTTTGAAATGTTCATGATAATAAAAAAGTAGTTCATTATATGAGATGTCAGTTTAAGTTACTTGATGGTGATGTCCATGAATTTTGTTTTTTTAGTGATGTCCATGAATTTTGTTTCCACTAGTTCTATTAGACTTAATTTCTCTATTTTGATAATTATTTTGAAGTCAGTGTTTAAATAGCTTAAGAGAATAAGGAATAAGTTTTTGGATATCTGTTTTAGAAGGTACTTTTAAAGGTGTGATTATGAAAAACCTCCTCCTTCCATTAAAAAAAGATTTAAAAAAATTTGATAATAAATGAGTTGCAAATGAACACTTTAAAGTGATTTTTAACCATGTGCATTAATGTTATTCATATGTTAAGATGTTGGTATTTTTTTGGGATTGCAAATTTATAATGCTGCTTAAATATTCATGAATTTACATATTCTCAAAAAGAACCAACTCTCTAATTTAATTTAGTTAGCATTAAACAGAATTTAAATATGGATATCTTAAAAATGAATAGTCTGGGGAGCATAAATTATCCTCATACTATAAAATGAAGAGAAAAAAAAGTTCAAACAAAACAGCTGGCAAAGGAAATTAAAAAGGCAAGCAGAAATAACTTTATCTCATGATTTTTATTACCTGGCCACTCAAGATGGTGATAAAATTCTACCTTCCTTCCTGGAAAGTTCCGATGTACCCCCCACAGGGTCAGCTATAGCATAAGTGGCCATCTTTGAAATTTTGAACATAATTTACATTTTTTTTTGTATTTCTAGATGAATTGCAACCAGTACAGTGTCAGTTTTTCTTATAAAGACTCAATAAACATAAAATAATTGATAACAATGGAATTTATTTAGTGGGTTAGAATATTTGCATACCATCCTGAAAACCTGATTCTTTTTTTATTTCTTCTGCTGAGTCCATTTTGCATGCACTTCTCATTTTCGACTCATTTGTTTAACTCAGTGCTTCTTAAAATTACATGTGACCTGGAGAGCTTGTTGAAACAGATTTCTGATCCACCAATGGAGTTTCTGATTCAATAGGTCTGGGGTGGGGTCTGAGAGTTTGCATTTCCAACTAGATCCTGGATGATGCTGATGGATTTGGTTTGAGGACCATACTTGGATGTCCACTGGCATAGGTGAATTTTAAGAGTTATGTGATTCTGGCGTAGGAAGATAAGTACCAGTTTGTGAAACAGTATTTTTTACATAGACATCTCTGCGTAAGAGTGAATTACTCTTCTTAACAGTGAATGTTCTCCAAACTGGACTTGGGCATTTTCAAATATTGACAATGATGAAAAAAGAACGTTTTAATTCCCAAAGTGGAAGTTGATGCTTTCAAATATTGAAAATGGTGATTAAAGGGTGTTTTAAAACAATGTAAACTTTTTCATCTAATGAAAATATTTAAATAATATTTGTTTTTCTGTCACCTATATGTATATTTTTAAATTAATTCAACTTTTTTTGCATGCTGTATGGTGGGGGTCACATTTCATTCTATTTTCCATGTGACTATCCTGTTATTGCAGCCCATTTGTTAAATTTTGGTGGGAGGAAGTGCATAGGCCAAGAATCAAAGCCTAGCCTCCTGCATGGCAGTTGAGAATTCTACCACCGAACTATCCTTGCACCCCTTATTTTTAATTTATTTATTTTTATATTAAGTATAAATTCCATAATTTACATTAGAGTCCTCTCTATGTCATACAGTTCAATGGGTTTTTTTTTTAACGTTTTTATTGTATGATGTAACATATATACAAAGCAAAGAAAGAGAAAAGCAATAGTTTTCAAAGCACTCTTCAACAAGTAGTTACAGGACAGATCCCAGAGTTTGTCATGGGCTACTGTACGATCCTCTCAGATTTTTCCTTCTAGTTCTATTTCCTCTAGAATATAGGAGGCTAGAAGGAATAAATACTTTTTTATCATCACAATCGACTTTTCTTTTCTTTTTTGTAAAAAATACCATATATACAAAAAAGCAATAACTTTCAAAGCACAGCATCACAATTGGCTGTAGAACATATTTCAGAGTTTGTCATGGGTTATAATTCCACAATCTTAAGTTTTTACTTCTAGCAACCCTAAGATACTGGAGACTAAAAGAGATATCAACTTAATGATTCAGCAGCACCCCTTAATTTTAATAGTCAGTATTAGTCCATTAAACAAAATGTTCATTTTCAGATGCCAACATTTAGGGGATTTATCTGCACATGTAGATAGAATTTTGTTCTTCAACCCATGACTTAAATATCCCATTTTTATAAAAGTCAATGGTACACAATCGTTCTCTGCTCATCCCTGATATCCCTAAATGATAAATTGGAGGCATCTTGGATACATATTGCCCGCTCAATCTTCACTTAATTTTCTTCATACTTCCCTGATTTGAGGCCCAGTGAAATAACAATTCCTGGGACAGGATTGCGTCGGTGTGAACTTCAGGGTAACTGCCAAGTGTAATAGCCAATATTCTGATCCTACACCATGAGGACCTATTATAGGACCTAAAAAAGCACTTAGACATTTTTACTTAATCCACACAACAAATTTATCCCCATTTCAAAATGAGAAAATTGGTACTTAGCTGAAAGTAGGGACTTGCCCAAGTAACCAAAGGGGGGGAGGCAAGTTCAGCATCTGAGCCCAAATACAACTCTATACTGTTTCATTTTAAAAAGAAATCAAAGTAGGTGAGGGAAAGTTGCTATTGTTGTGATTGTCTTTTAAAACTACAGGCAATATAATGATTTTATATTAATAAATTTGGGAGTGCTAATTAGGAGAATTTGATCCCAATTTAGGATTGAGGAGTTTGTTAGGAGGCTTCTGTTTTAGTCAATGGCAGGGATTAGGAAGCTGTTTGCCTTTTAAAACTATAAATGCTTTTGCAAAGGTGATAGGGGTGTGTTTCTCATCACATAAATATACAACATTTCACAAACAGTTTTCAGGGGATCCGCAGATCCACTAAAGATTTTCTAGAATCTCAGAGAGTCCATTGACTTTAGGATAAGAACCAATGATTTTGCAATACTTAACTCAAGGGGTGGGGGATGGCAGGAAATTAAAAGCAACTGCTTAGATTTTTTTTTCTTTTGGGCACAGTTGTTTAAGTGGTTATACCAATCAGCTTATAAATTAATGAAGTGAGCTAAATAATAATTGAGTTCTGATTTATGAATTTCATAGTAGTCTTGGTTTGAAAGAGAGAAGAAAGAGAAGAAAAGGCAAAGAAAGGGAAGCTGAGACAGAGTAAAAGAGGAGAAAGATAGGCAGAATGAAGTGGGGGAGTGAAAGTATTGAGATGAATAGAAAATCCACAGATTTTGAGAGAGAGAGGGGAAGAAACATTGGAAGGAAGAAAAAGTTAAGCAGAAAATAAAACAGTGGAAAAAGAAAAAAACATTGTAGATAAACTCAGATACATTTCTAACTTGATTTGTGTTCTGATTAAGTAATGTTTCCAAAAGGATTAAACCCATGCTTTTCATCGGAATTCAAATTTTAAGTGCAAAGAAATATGCGTTAATGTTTTTCCTAATGTTAAATTGCTTTCTATTGGAATTCACCAGGATTCAGGGTAATCAACATACTAAAGGGTCAAATATAGCAATCTAGATAATTTATCTCCCCAAATAATAAACCATAGATACAATTTCAGGAGATGTGGGAAAGCTTACCCACCCCCTCAGTATCCCAGAGTCAGTAAGATGCACACACACACACACATAAAACTGTAAAATCAAAGTGTAAAAATAGTCCTTGTGCTTACAGTTGCTGTTTCAGTAAAAAAAAAAAAAAGTAACTGGATAATTCATGGTTGTTCCTAGAAATATTTGAAATGCTTAACAGACAGGCCTTCCTACAGTCATACAGGTGAGGAATATGAGTCGCCCAGAATTAATATTAATGCTTGTAGGAAAAACAGTTATTGCCTTCCCTGTGTCCATGCAGTGTGACCTTGCACCTCTCCCATCAAGCGGTGAGTCTATGCCCACCTCTTGAAAGCAGACTGGACTCATTATTTTCTTTGGCAAGGATGTGATGGAAGTGACAATGTGCCATTCTGAGCCTAGGTGTCAAGAATACTTACTTGCTGCTTCCATTCTTATGGTTGGGTACTACGTCTCTATCATGAGAATAAGCCTGCACTAGCCTCCTAGAGGATGAGAAAACACGTGGACCAGGGCTGAGTCACTCCAGTTGTCTCAGCCAAGGTCTGGGATCACAAAGCTGACCCACTGATGGTGGCGGATGCAGGAGAAAGTCCAAGTGAGACCAGAAGAACTGCCCAGATGATTTGAGCCGAGTTCAGCCTAAATTGCTGACCTACACAGTTGTGAGTTCAGCAGGTGGTTATTTCTTGAGCCGCTACATTTATTATATAACTATAGCTGCACTAGCTAATATTTGAGTGCTAATTATGTGTCATGTATTCTGCCAAGCATCTTAGATATGTTATCTCACTGAAGTCTCTTAACAACCCAGGGTCACAGATACTCTTATTATCCTCATTTTATAGAAAAGAAATAAGCTGTTTTTCTCCCCCTCATAGCCAGATTTAAAATCTAGACCTCTCCGACTCCCAAGCCTAATCTAAACCCCATATGACTTCTATCTGAATTTGCTGGTTGGTGATTCCTGAGAAACTCACATGACTTTAAGGATTACTACTCTAAGGACTGTTATTTTTTGTTACTTGAGTTTTTAAATTTAGCACTAAAGCAAGAGTTTCCAAACTCTTCACTGAGAAGCAACTCTGGTGGTGAACTTGCTGCCCTATCAGCCTCATTTTTCTGCTTCTGGCTGCCATTTCAATTGGTTGCCAGTGGGAAGCTATCATGCCACTCTGTCTAAGCCTCCCTAATGGATTTTCCAGTGGGTTGAGGGGAAAATGCTTGACAATGGACAGAACATCATTTCATCTTTATTTTTAAAACATTTATTCAGTATTTAGCTATTTTAACAAGAAGCTATACATTTCTTTAAAGAAGAAAACATATTTATGGTCAACCAAATCAAATGTACTTATAGGATGAGCTCACCAGTTTAGATAGTATGGTTACACTTGAGCTATCACCTTGATTGTGACTGTGTTCCAAACGGAAAAGTTTAATTCCTTCAAGGTGGTGCCTTGAAACACCCGTATCACTTGAGGCAGTGATGATAGCAAGGCCTATTTAGTATCACAGTTATTAGGTGGGACTTCAAATGTTAGCATGGCTATGCACGTTTTTGCCCTCCAAAAATAGTACTTATTTTTCTATGAGTGATAAATCTTATTATTACATTATTTATGAAAGTTATTCTTTTCTATAGTGAGCTAGATCCAGGTAATTCATGTTCTTTCATGAATCTATGTTTTCAAGGCTTCAGAAATTTGAACAAATTCCTGAGAGTCAAGTTCTTGCAGAGGTTCTAATTGTCCAGAAGCCATAGGTATGGTTTTTGGTCAAATAATAGGTACGCTGTACTTACATATTGTCTTTTTATTTTAGGAGGACTTACTTTTTCTCAACTCTAGTAAGAAAGACTAGAAAGAATAATAGCATGTAATGCTTTTTACAACACTTGCCAAATGTCTGGCACTGTTCGAGTCCTTTACATTTGCTCTTTACAAGTTCTCCTAATGTCGGAACAGTTGTCAAACCCTTTTACAAATGAAGGAACTGAGGCATAGAGAGGCTAAGGAACATTTTCAAGTTTACTTAATTGGCCATTTTTGTACCCAGGCTCAAACCCCAGAGTCCATGATCTCCTTGTCCCCAGCATTTTGCCTCTGAGAGACTAAACAGGCAGATTTGCTGGGTTGGAATACCTGCAAAGCAATAACTACTTTCCTGTGACATTGGCTGTGATACCATTACATAGCAAAGAATGGCTGTTTTAAGCTAATGAAATAAAGGCAAGATTTCCTTAAGTAACGTTTTGGATTTCATTTTAGTTTTTCTCTTGCCATTCCTCTCTTTACGAGAGAGCTCAGTGACCGCCCTTCAGCACCTTTGCCCCCTTCCTCTTGCCGTGCATAGACGTGGCTTCACTCACCACAGCTGTCCTCATCGGCCTGATTCCCACAGTCATCCACACCGTTACAGTGAAGAAATTGAGGCAAGCACTTTGTAATATTCCCGCAAGGGAAATATCCAAGGGAGCACTCGGCATCATGTTCACTTCCATGAGTAACTGTGATGAAAGAGGGAGAGAGGATAGATACAATATTTGAAGCAGCTAACACAAAGGTATGGTAAAAAGTGATTCATCCTTTGATGTTGCACAAACATTTGGCCATCTCATCCTAGTACATACAACCTTCCGTATGATAGCTTCACCTTACTAGCCTGACACCGACTATTTTCTAAGAACCTCCAATCCAAATAGGATGTTCTTTTCCATGTCTCCAGAGCAGTCTCAGATTTTCATCTCTTTGCTTTAACTTGTGCTGTTTACCATCTGGAGTATCCTCACCATTCTTCCTTTTCTATGAAATGTCTGTCTGTCCTTTACAATTCAGTTTAATTCCCCTCTTCTCCAAAAAATTTTCAGCAATCAACTTGAAAGTCAGGAATTTACTCCATTCTTACCTAATGGCTCAGAATCAAGGCTAGTCTGGTATTGGAGAAGGAGGAAGACAAAGAGAATGACAGGAAGGCATATGCCCGTAGTTCCTTCATTTATTGGATAATTCCTTTGTGTGGGTTCTGTGCATGATTTTGTGCATTCAACATCAAATAAAACAGGGTTCCTGTTTTTGTGGATTTTACTGTCTAGCAGGGATGGCACATCAAACAAGTTAACAAATAGTTACAAATTATGAGAGGTGCACAAAGAAAGAAAGCTGGTTCTATAATGCAATATAACTGACTGCCAGGGATTGATACAAATGTTAGTGGGGACCTCTGTAAAAAGGTACTATTTAAGCGAGACCTGAAAAAGAAAAGAAATCACCCATGGAAGTGGGAGAGGTGAAAGTGGGGAAAAGGTGGTGGTGGTTGAAGTGGTGCTGAAGAGGGCTTCCAGCACAGGACCCCAGAACTGAAAGGAGGTTGCTGTGACAGCATGGTGAGCAGAGATGGGTGATATGAGCTGAGGTTGACAAGGTAGAGAGGTGTCCTTGGGTCAGGATAAGGAGTTCTGGTTTTTTTAAATTTAAAGGGAAACCATAATAGGTTTTGTGCTGGTTTGAAAGGAAGTATGCCCCCTAGAAAATCCATGTTTTAATGAAAATCCCATTTCATTAAAGTAGAATAATCCCTATTCAATACTGTATGTTTGAAACTGTAATCAGATCATCTCCCTGGATGACGTGATTTAGTTGAGAGTGGTTGTTAAACTGGATTAGGTGATGACATGTCTTCACCCATTTGGGTGGGTCTTGATTGGTTTATTGGAGTCCTATAAAAGAGGAAACGTTTTGGAGAATGGGGATTCAGAGAGTGCAGCACCACGAAGCAGAGAGTCCACCAGCCAGCGACCTTTGGAGATGAAGAAGGAAAATGCCTCCCAGGGAGCTTTGTGAAACCAGAAGCCAGGAGAGAAAACTAGCACATGATGCCGCGTTCACCATGTGCCCTTCCAGCTGAGAAAGAAGCCCTGACTGTGTTCACCATGTGCCTTCTCACTTAGAGAAACCCTGAACTTCATTGGCCTTCTTGAATCAAGGTATCTTTCCCTGGATGCCTTTGATTGGACATTTCTATAGACTTGCTTTAATTGGGACATTTTCTCGGCCTTATAACTGTAAACTAGTAACTTATTAAATTCCCCTTTTTAAAAGCCATTCTGTTTCTGGTATATTGCATTCTGGCAGCTAGCAAACTAGAACAGGTTTTAAGCCAAGGGACCTCTTGGGAAACATATACTTTAGTAAGGTAACTCTGACTGCTGGAGGTCAGGTGTCAATCGGTAGGGGAATAGGGAGGGCAAGGGTGGAAGCTGGGCTGCCAGTTACGTGACTGCAATATTGCAGGGAGAGGTAATGGGGCTTAGTCTAGGTGGGGTCAGTGGAGATGAGGAAAATGGACACATTTGAGATGCAATTTAGAATCGGCAGAATTTGCTGAAATGGCTTCAGCTGCCAGGAGCATGGTAGTGCCATTACATAACAGTTTTACACAATGGAAATTGCCAGACTTGTGCAACTGGGTTAACTTTATTTTATGCAGACCTTGTATATTACTCAGGGTCCTTTAAGGAAACAGATCCAACAAGAGATATCTGTAAATATTATAAGATTTTTATAAGAACTGTCTCATGTGACAGTGTGGATGCACACGTCTGAATTCCACAGGGCAGGCTACAAGCCAGGAGTACTAACGAAGGCCCTTGTTAGATTCTCCAGGAGAAGCTGGCTGGCTAAAATAGATAGGAATGGAAATTCTCTGTTCTGACTGCTGAAATCATCACTTCTCCTTTTAAGCCTTTAACTGATAGGATGAGACTTCTCTCATTGTTAAAGGCAATCTCCTCAGTGGATTGCAGATATAATCAGCCATAGAAGCAATCAACTTACTGATGATGTAAGTCCATGAAATATCCTTGCAATAACAATAACACAAGTGCTTGCTTAACTAAACAACTGAACGCCGTCACCTGGTCAAGTTGAAACATGAACTTAACTATCACACCTTGAATAACAATTCTTCTACCTGATTGCCATGTGAGTTTTTGTTTCTAAACTGGGGCCATTTGTAAATGTTATATGTGTGCATAATTATTTTTCTTTTCTTTCTTTCTTTTTTTTTTTTTAACATGGGCAGGCACTGGGAATCCAACCCAGGTCTTTGGCATGGCAGGCGAGAACTCTGTCACTGAGCCACTGTGGCCCACCCATAATTATTTTTCTTAATACTGAATACATAAATTTTGTTCAGGCTAAATGACTGCAGCTTTCACTTATAAGCATTAGTTCAAAATCTTTGTGTTCACCAGCTTGGCTTTACTGACTGGTTCATTATGAGGGAGAGCAATTATACTGAAAGCAAAGAAATACTCTCCTATCTGAATTAATTTGTAAAGTGTAGCTGAAGCAATGTTGTTGAAAGCATTGGCTTTCCATTGAAAGAGCCAAGCCTTATGAGAGAGAAACTCTTTTTGTTTGCACTGGGAAGCACTGACTTGTCTGGAGATCCAAGATCATAGAATTGATACATAAACCACAGAGTGCTAGAATGCATACAGTGGGGCAGTTTTCCTGCCCTCCAAAGATATAAGAATCCACCAGAGAGCAGGAAAAAATGGATCAGAGGGTAGCTGCATTCATCTGGGGTTGAGACCAAACAGATAATATAAAGGGAGGACTCAGAAGCAGGAGAAACCTGTTTCAGGGTGGTGTAAAAAGAGACCACAAACCTCACATGATATAACCACAATAGAAGAGAAAAGGAGGACTGGTACGTTAAAACTCGATGGGTCCTTTTTTACATACTTCTATTTCTTGAAATCCTGGACAGAAATGGAAGAGTCATCAGAAATTTCCTGCACTCTCTGGAGGAAACAGAAGCACCAGAGAATGAGGCACCAGACCAGGCCAGCCTCCTGAGCGTGAAGAAGGAGATGCACAGTGACCCATGTGATGTCAGCAGTGGGAGAGTGTTGGGGAGCTGGTGCCTGGACTGCAGATGTGGAAGGGGCAGAGGTCCACACCACGGGATGGTGTGGCTCATCTCAGAGTGGACATCACGACTGGACCAAGTCAGATGCCACCTCTCCACTCCACGGCACCTAGCTGACACATAAAACCACGGTGCAACTGAGAGCACTCCTGGGGAGAAACGAAGGAGATGCAGAAGGTGTATAGCCTTGAGCTGAAAAAGCCCAAAAGATATTGGAAAAAGGAGAGAGAGATAGAAAACGAAGTGATTAAGTTATTTGAAAATGAGTAAATTAAGTTTCTGCTACTGCAGAAGTGGACGCTCAAGTTTTTCAGTTATAGAGAAATGAAGTTCCATTTATACTACCCCTAAGTTCATAAAAGCAGTTTTACTATTTGTGTTACTTGTTTTATCTTTGTATATGTTTTCAATATGAATGGTAAGAGTTACATTTAAAAAATGTTATATTCTCTGTGTGTGTGTGTGTATGTGTGTGCCTTGAACAGATTTAAATCAGGTGCTGTAGAGTTCAAAATATATTTTAAATGGGGTCTTTCTGGAATTATATATCACTGAGATGAATCCCAAGTTTTGTGTACTCAAGGCTATTAAGTTGTTGTCACACACATCCTTTCTGGAGGAAGATAACACTTCAGGCAAAGCACACAGGATTAGCTCATCTGGCATCCCTGGTGTGATGGTGGACCAGTTTGAAAGGATAGATGTACCCTAGAAAAGCCGTGTTTTAATCCTAATCCCATTTTTGTAAAGGCAGCCGTTTCTTCTAATCCCTATTCACTACTGTATGTTTGAAACTTTAATTAGATCATCTCCCTGGAGATGTGATGCAATCAAGAGTGGTTGTTAAACTGGATTAGGTGGAGATGTGTCTCCACCCATTCCAGGTGGGTCTTGATTACTTTACTGGAATCCTATAAAAGGAAACATTTTGGAGAAAGCAGGAGATTCAGAGAGAGCAGAGACGAACAACAGAGCCATGAGAAAGCCACAACAGAGAATGCCACAGAACCATGAAGCAGAGAGTCCACCAGCCAGTGATTTTTAGAAATGAAGAAGGAAACTGCCTCCCGGGGAGCTGGAGAGGAAGCTAGCAAATGACACCCTGTTTGCCATGTGCTCTTCCATTTGAGAGAGAAACCCTGAACTTCACTAGCCTTCTTGAATCAAAGTATCTTTCCTTGGATAACTTAAATTGAACATTTCATTGCTTTAATTGGAACATTTCTATGGCCTAAAAACTGTTAATTTGCAACTTATTAAATTCCCTTTTTTTAAAAAGCCATTCCATTTCTGGTGTATTGCATTCTGGCAGCTACCAAACTAGAACAGATGGTTTGAAATTATTGTGTACCCCAGAAAAGATAGTGTTCTTTTAACCCATTCCTGTGGGTATAGACCTGTTTAGGCTCATCTTTTGATTAGTTTGTTTCAATTGAGATGTGACCCACCTCATTCAAGGTTGGTCTTAATTTTCCTACTGAAGTCCTTTAGAAGAGGGTAAAATACAGAAAAAAGCCCCAGAGAAGTTTAGAGAGAAGGACACATTGAAGCTGAGAGAGACAGAAGCTAAAAGAGAAAAACACCCAGAAGCTCAGAGCGGAAGCCATTGAAGCCACAAGCTGGAAGCAATAAAACCCAGAAGAGAGGCACCCAGGAGATGCTGCCATGTGCCTTGCTATCTGACAGAGGAGCTGAAACTCACTGGTAGCCAGTCTTTGGGGAGGAGACCAAGTCCTGTTGATGCCTTAGTTTGGACATTTTCACAGCCTTCAAATTGTAAATTTATAAGCTAATAAATTCCCATTGTTAAAAGCCATTTCTGGTATATTTCATTTGGTCAGCTTTAGCATACTAAAACACCTGGGAAAAGTGCTGTTCAGTTATTGTGACTTCCCGGGGGTGCCCTAAACCTAGGAAGGTTGCAATAAATCTTAATGAATGAATAAGGAGATTTCTAGGTTGATTTGCAGTATACAAACCATGATCCACATCTTAAGGGGCCATAAAAGCTGCTCAACAATGGTTTCCTCTTCCATTTACTCTCCCACTCTCTTAGGTGATTGTTTTATTTCTTTCTTCTTGGACTTCCATCACTCCCTCTCCCATCTTCTTACTTCAGTGTTAAACTGAGACCAGCAGAGGAACCCTGACAAACCTGCCCACAGACTACAATCACACGTCCTGCCTTCTGACTCTCTATGATAAAAGCATGGTCTTTGCTTCTGTCTAAATTCAGTACTTCACCCGAGTGCCAGATTCCATCCACTTTTGCCTACTCAGGATACATTTCAGCGAGGCTTTTTTCTCTCTTAAACATCATCAATTATTACTTATTTCCTGGATCATTCTCAACAGCCCGAAAACTTGCTGTTATTCTCCCTTCTTAAAAACAAGTCAAACAAAAGAAAATAATATTGTCTTGACCCCATTTTCTGCACAAGCTAATTCCCCATTTCTTGTCTCGATTTGCAGCAAAGCTTATCAAAGAATTACTATACTGGTGGCCTCAGATATAAATTTTGAGTTTAGCCTTACTTCTGAAGCTTCAAAAATCTACTGAATTCAATTAACCTTTTCTTTGTGAATTTGGGTTTTCATGCTGAACAATACAGTGATGCCTTTAGAGCTTTCTGAAGGGCTGTTTGTCCTATAAATTTGATCACATATTCCTGTATTTTTGGAGTTCTGCCTATATTTCATAATTTTTCTCCACAATTCTCTACCAGCCGTCAGTTCTACTATCATTAATTTGTCCCCCTCTCTAGTATCTAATTCCCACTTTTATTGCATTACTGCAGTCCACTGAGGCTACAAATGCAGCTACTCAAACATGCTAAACTTCTGTATAAAGTAAGAGCAAAAAAACTATGAGTGAGGGCATGAAAAAGACAAGATGTTTTTCTTTTTATTAAATCTCTTTTTTTCAAGAATCAAACATTTCGAGGTTAATAAGTAATACTCAGTTGGGTGAGGTGTTGTAAACATTACTTAGGGCTCAGGGTCCTGTCATAATAAGCAGTCAGTAACCTTTTACTGAAGGAATGCATATGTTTCCAAACACATACAGTAACCAAGCTTTCTGAATTTTGTATTTGTACGCTTGTTGCATCTGCCTCAAACTGTGTCCAAAACTCGTTTTTCGACTACCCCAAGCACCACTTTTTATTCTTACTCATTGGTATGACATTAGCCAACTTTGTTGATTATGGTATTCTCACCCAAAAAAGAAGGATCCTAAATTAAGAACAGTTGTATTTCTTCTTAATAACTTGTCCATTCAATACTGATTCTAATCCTTATTATCTCAGGTCTAGGTAATACATTTTTAATGGCTTCTTTTTGATCTCTAGCCTTGTATTCAAGGCATCCTCACCTGGCCACAACCTACTTGTTTAATCTTATAGTCCATTACGTTAATCCTTTGCTGCGGTCAATAGTATTTCTTTCATGTTTTTGAGCGTTTGCTATTTTCCGGAAAGTAGGCTAGGCGGTCTACATACCTTATCTCATTTTATCTGCACAAATACTCCATTAAGTAAGTATTAATATTATAATGATTTTATTGTTTAGGGAACTAAGGCATAGAGGAGGAAATTGCTCGGAAATTACAGAACTAGTAAAAGTAGTGGAGCTGGGATTCAGACCCAGGTATGCGTAATTCTAGACCACGTGAACTTAACCACCGGATCTCTCCTAGTGTACCCATATTAGCCTGCTAATGAGCCCCTGGAAAATGATTTTTATTTCTGCATCACTTTCTTCACTGTGACGGTCTCCCTGGATATTTATTTTCCATCTACCCAAGTGTTACTCACTCTTCAAGATTAATGTCCATTGCACCTTGTTAACTGGCTTCCTCCTTAACCATTTCTGTTCTGCAGAGTCTGTCTCTCCTCTGAAATCCTGTGTAACTCACCAACTATGTGATGGTGTCTTCCGTATTGTCTTGCATAATTATGTAACTTGGCATGCAATTCTGTTGTGTTTCTCCAGAAATTGTTTTCGGCGATGGGACCTTTCTTGTTATACATGAGAACCTATGTAGTGAGAGGCTTACAATGATTGCTTAATAAGTATTATTTTCTTGATGAGTGAAATAAAACTTATGGGCTATAAATACGTTTTCATAAAAATATTCAGAAAGAAACCATGTAAAATGTTGAGACGTTCAAAGTGGAACTGACTTGCAAGCACACGTGGATGGTAAACATTTCAGTACATGGACAACATGTTGCTTCATTGGGGTGTTACCTGTTTGTATTGCCAGGGGTGTCCCAAGATACTTCCCCACAAGGTCAGAGACAAATACAGTGCATTTGAATAGACAATTTCCTCTACTCTTTTAGATGGAAGAATAGTTAATGACACTTTATAAAGTCAAATTTATTGTTCATTGGAACGAAGATTTCTGATAAAGACAATGTTTTCTTATCCCAGCTTCTCCTCCCATCATATTTAGGAAATAATGTTCACTGAAGGGGAAAATATGGGTTTCTTGTTAGTTTGCCTCTTTAGAGAAGTCTCCAGAAATAAACAACTGTATTATGAAGCCTCATGGGTAACCTTAAATACCCAAAGAGTTGGCAAAAGGGACCAAAGAGTATAATGCAAAAATGTGCACCAAATTCCCTCAATGGCAGACACTACAATACAATTCAGTAGAATTGTGTTTTATTCTTGGATGTATCAACAAAATTGATGGGTAAATTTGGGCAAGTCACCTTATCTTGCTGAATTTCAGTTTTTCCTCTCATGAAAAATGAAGAGGCAGATTAGCTGATATAATATTACTAGATTCTAGGGAGAAGATGGAGTGCTATTGAAAAAAAAAAGTTTAAAAGTTCATTTTTCAGTGAACTTGTAGGGAGAGAAAATAAATGATGCAAAATTGAGGGAAATATGAAATATAATTGAGAAGAAATAGAGAATGAGTAAATTTCAATAGTTATTGGGAGGAGTCAAAGAAACTGTTAGTTGCCTATCCAATATCCATTTCTCCCTTTTCTCTGATAAAATTCTTATTTTGTCTGTGGTGATAATGCATCCAGTACCACACAGTGAGATGATAACTCAATAATGATACTCCTATTTCCTGCTTTATCTCCTTCTCTTGCAGCTAGATGTGGCTGTGTGACCAAATTTTAATAAGCCTTCTTAGAGAATTTCTAGGAAAGATTTTGGTTTCTTAGAAAAAGGGAAAAGATACGGCTTCATGCCATTATTCCACCTCATCTTGCTTTGAACATCTACTTAATACCTGGAGCTACATAACCATCTTTCCATCCATTAGAGGACAAGCATATCATGAAGACCAGTGCATGAAGGATACTGGAGTGGGAAAGATAGAAAGAACCTGGGACCCTGATGGCTGAACAGCTGATCCAATGTCAGTGAGCATTTACTTCTGGAATTCTGCTCATATGAGAAAAACAATTTTTATTTGCTTAAACTACTGCTGCTTGGCTTTCTCTTTGTTGCATCTAGAACGCATTTCAAACTGACATGGAAGGTTTTGATGAAAATAGCAATATAGACTCCCTACCTGAAGGGAGCTATAGAGCATAAGTGTACCTATATAAAGAAAACTTGAAAATGATTGCCAAAAGGTGAAGGCAAGGTGTAAGTTTTATGGTTAAGGTTTCAGAAATGACTTTGAAAATTAGGAGAGAAAAATAGATGTTTCTTTTGAAGGATCATAGAGAACAATTAAGAGAAAAAGCATGAGAGGTGAAAACAGGAAGTCCTGTGAATAATAATTTTAGAGAAACATTAATGCAAATGTGAAGAGACACAATAACAGGAGATCAGCCCAACACAATAGGTAGCTTTCCCTTGGTATATTTTATGACAAGTGTTGTGATACTCTTGTGTTTGCAAAAGGTGCACTTTTATGTATATATAAAAGAGTACGCTTCCACTCAGACAAATCCAAAACATGGAGTATTTTATAGAACAACCCTCCCACATTCTTTAAAACACTCAATTGCCTCCAGACTGAAGGAGAATATACACATGTGGTTGATGGGATGCAATGCATGATTCTCGATTGGTGCCAGATTAGAAAAAATATATACTTTTTTTCTATCAAGGATCTATATGGGACAATGCATTATTTTATCAATGTTAAGTTTCCTGAATTTAGTAATTATATGTGGACTGTATAAAAAATGTAATTCTTAGGAGATACATGCTGGAGTATTTAGGCGTGAAGTCTCATAATGTCTTCAACTTACTTTTAAATCATTCAGCAAGAAAAAATATGCATGCATGCTTGTTGAGATATCTAAAGTAAATGTGCATGAATCCAGGAGAAAGGTATATGGGTAATGCTTCTAGGTTTGAAATTTTTCAAAATAATTTTTTTTTGCAAATGAATTTCATAAATATGTTTATCTTTTTAGCTTATTATAGCTGAAATAGTTTATAAATTTTCTAGGTTTTAAGATTTTTATTATTTGTAAACTATTTGACTCCCTTTTGCCTGGTATTTGGGCCCATGCTGCACAGTTTTTGAATAAATATGAAATTATCTGACAGCCATATGTAGTCTCTGTGTGTGTGTGTGTGTGCATGTGTGGCGTATATGTGCTTTAGACTTTCTGAGAATTTTGGCTGTCAGACACGAAGAATTCTAAATGCCAGGATTACTATTTATAAAGTGTTTCATTTCATATCACCCATGTGTTTATGATTTGGAGTCTGTGATTTTTCCCCCCATCTTAGCCAAAAGGACACTTTCAAAGATATCTGTAGGCTATGAGAGTTGGACAAGGTTTCAGTGGAAGTGACATAGATGTCTCATGTTTCATAGTGGGGACGTTACTTTTCAGGAGGAAATAAAATAAGCAGGACTCAGTGGCATCAGGGGCAGCTGAGGGCAGTGGCTGTTGGCCAGCTGCTTGTCCACAGAACCACAGGTAAATGACCACTGCTTCCTTGTTAGGATTCCCATGGTGGCTACTATTTTACTGGTAACTTAGTGGTGATTTTGAGCTGTATTTAGCCCAGAAAAATGTGTTGTCAAACTTAACTCGCCCTTGTGGCTGTGGATCCTTTGTAGGTAGGATTTTTTGGTTAGGTTATTCAGTTTAGGGGTGACCCACCTCAATCAGGATGAGTCTTAATCCTATTATTGGAGTCCTTTATAAAAAGAATGAAATTTAGACATAGAGAGAAAAACAGAGAAAGCAGCCAGAAGCTGAACAATAATGGAACCTGGAAGAGAAGAGAAAGACCAGGAGATGCCACCATGTGCCGTCCAATATGACAAGCTAAGGACCAAGGATCACAAGCAGCCAGCCCCAGAATGCCACCGTCACTGGGAGAAAGAATTGCCTTGAAAATGCCTTCATTTGGACTTCTGTCAGCCTCAAAACCATAAGCCATTAAAGTTCCTGCTGTTTAAGCTGACCAATTCATTAGGATTTGCTTTGGCGGCCAAGGAAACTGAAACAGGCATCTAACTGAGCTTAATTCTAATGCTTTTCCGTATAACTGCCTGAAACTCTGCAACATCAAAAGACTTATTTAAATCTAAATCCCGTGTTTTCGTGCTTTTGCCTTTTCTTGGAATAACTACAACCTCAGACAACAGCTAGTCCCTGATGTGTGCTCCACACAGCACAGGTTAAGCGTGGCTGTGGCGGGGCAGGGAGGGTTCATCTTAGAAGTTCCCAGTTGTGCCATTGTGGACTTTGCAGAAGTTTCTTGACTTCTTAGTTTCCTCTTAGAACATGGAGATTAGTAATCCTACCTCCCCCGGTTGTCTGTTGTGATTAGATGGAGTTAATGGATGTGGGAGAGCATCACATACTGAGTATGGATTTCCCATCTTTCTAAGTGCATCTAAATGTAATTTCCAGGTTACTTTTACTTTAAAAACAATGCTAATATATATCTTTCATTGAATCTATACTATCCAATAAATCATGAATCCATGAAATTCTAAGCATCTGAGCCAAATATTGGCTAAGATATTGAGTTGTTCCCCTTTGATTCTGAGCTCATCCCTTATTCCATATAGATGTTGCTTGTGCCTTTCTCCTTTTCTTGTACTTGCCTATTGGGAAGTAGTTAGTTCTCGTCTTAATCTTTTGCAGAGTAGCCCCACTTCTACCTTTCTTGATTGCCTTCTGGTGAATGTAGCCTCATATGTGTACTCAGTGTGTATTGTTGACTGTCTGACTTCCTGTTTCTGCCCATGCTGCCATCACAAATTAGGAGTGAAGCCTGTGAAGGAAGGTGGTTGCTAATTCAGGTCACCAGGTTAAGCAGTGAGGAAGGATTCATTGTCTTCCTTTTTGGTCATGCTCTGTCACTTCTGTTGCCACCTGAGTTTCCTTTGAGTGGCTGCCTGCTGACCTGCCCATCTGTACCCAGCTCAATAAATCAATCATTCAGTTGGGTGCTTGTCTGTGGTCGATAAGAGGAAGCACCAATTCTTCAGAACTGAACATTCTGGAGCAAAAAATTGTCCTACAGGAAGCAGGAAAGCTAAGATTATATGACCCATTTTCTACATATTCATTCATGCCTCCCCCCCAATTCCTTTAGCTTCTCTCTGAACCTTACAATTCCTTTTGCATCCTCTCACCTTCTAGGGATAGACGATTCCCTTTCTCTATTCCCCCACCTTCTACCTGCAGTCCTTTAGTGCTTTTTCCACAGCTATCCTGAATATGTCCATTTCTTCCCAGCTCCACTCCTTCCCCAGAGTCAGCCACCATGATTTCTTAACTACAATAGTCTCTCATCCAGACTTCCTTCCTCCACTCTTGTCTCTTTTCAATCTGCTCAACACACAGCGGGCTGAGGATCTTTAAAAAAAACAAATGAGATTACAAAAATGTCCCCTTTTAAACCTTCTACCACCTCATTGTTCCTAGAATAAAATCCAAACTCTGCACCATTACCTGTGACCTTATAAGATAGGCCACTCCTGAGTTTTGACTTAGGTTCCTTCTACTTTTCCTCCCTCACTAGGTTTGTACCCCACTGACCATGTTTCTAGATGTGTTTGCTTTAGGCTTTTGCATTACCTGTTCCCTGTGGCTGGACTGTTCTTCCCTCAGATTGTTACAAGCATGGCTGTTCCTCACTAGCCAGGCCTCATTAGCTCCTTCTCCCTTAGAGACACTGTGTGGGATCACTGTATCCTTTACATTATCCTCCACGTTGCTTGCTAGTTACTAGCCTATTACAATGTTTTTCTTCCTCCTACCCCCAACACTTAACTACCATCTAAAAAGGCTTATTTAATACTTCACTTTTCTGTTATTTGGATATTGTTAACACAATGTAACTTCCCTATGGGAGGAATCTTTCTGTGTTGCCCATCATTGATTTCTGATGCCTGTATTGGCACTTTGCATATTGTAGAAACTAAAAAAATGGTGGGTCAAAGAGAGAAGGAATGAATAATTGTTCATGTATTTGAAACATTTCGAGTAGTTTTTAAAATGGGATTGTGAAGATCTCTTTAATGTGTATGACAAATAAGACTTCTCCCTAGACTCTGGTTTCAAAGGATTAGGGGCCAATTTCTCTAAAACAATGTTCTCCAAAGGCAACCTGGAGCTCATGCTACTATAATCAGCCACCAAGTCCTTGTTTCGAGGATATAAGCCCCTTACCAAACTCATAGCAACTCTAGGGACCACATATTTTGTCTAAGGAATAACTAAACTAAAGGCCTTAGTTCTGCTTTGGGGAAGGAGAGGATGGGGTGAAGGGAAGCGATAGGGAACAAAGAAATCAAAATAGAATCATTTTAAATCAAGATTACCTCTCTAGTAAAGCTAGTGGTGGGGGTGATACAATATTTATGACAGCTGTACTTTGTCACTCGGATTTTAGATTTAGATCCTAAAAGATACATCTGTCTTAATGAAGCTAACAAAATCCAATTGTCCTGGTTTATCTAAGTTTCTATAAATTGACAAAAAACATGGAATTCATTCTTTTTGGGAAATAGGAAGTAACCATTGTGCCTTCCACACGTATGGAATTATTTCAGCCCTCCAGTATAAACCTTATTTAGTATACCAATGTTGCACTTTTGGAATATATATATGGTACCCTAGCTAAGTGTTATTTGTAAAGAGTTAATACAGTTTCCATGTGTGTATTTAATCTACTCCAGGAAATAATTGGTCCAGTGGAAGAACATGACCTAGTTCAGTTGAAGATGACTCACTACTTTTTTTCATAAATTTAAAAAATTTTCTGCAACTTTTTATATTTCTGGCCATGGTGTAAGGTCTTAGTAATGGCTTCTCTATCATCAATATAGTATTTGTAAAAACAGCCCATTTTCAGTCATGGGTCTCTGTTAACTCAGTACTTGGGTTAATAATTACTTGCAAGAATTATATAATGTATTCTTATTTTAAAGATGTCTTAGGCAAGCTAGCTCTCCAGACAGCTTGTCAAAGATTCTGCAGATTTATAGGAGAATGAAACTCTCCTGAGGGGTTAGGGTATCTGTGATGCATTTTTAATGGTGAATCTTAAACTTTCAGCAGCATTTCATCCTGGGGTTATTGTGTGCTTCATAAAGGAAAATCTAAGTATAATCAACTACTGCACACTTTTATGCACACTTGAGCATAAAACTCATCATGAGTACTGCTGTTGATTAAAATGTACATTAGTAAAACAGGGAGTAAAATTACATTCTTATAACCTTCGCCCTATAAGCACACTGTTTTAAATTATTTGTATTTGTGCTGTTTTTTTTTACTGTTGCCAGGTTACAGTTGCAGAGTAGATTCTCTGTTGACTAATACTTTCTTAGTAACAGTTTTGTGTCACTAAGTTGCTTATGTAGTCGAGAATACTGATTGTACTTTTAGATAGCTAGTCAACACTAGTTTCAAATGACTGTGATATAAACACTTTGTCTTCTACTATCCATTATTGTATACATCTTTGTTAATGTTTTCTGTTGTGCTTTATCTATTGCCTTATTTGCAAATTGGATCCAAAAGCTTTATACAATTAAAGACAGCAGAGTTAGAAAACAAACAGCACAACAGATGTAGGAAGTAAGGTAAATAGAGTCACAGAATAGATCGAAAGGACGCTGGGGAATGAGAAGTAGAGATTTTATTTGGGTCTTTGTATAGTACGATGCAAAAAAAGACAGTGCTATCTTATTCCGGGAATTGAACCAAAACTTTGTATTGTGTTCCCCTAGATGTTATGTAATTTGTAAGTGCTAGTTATGGGGAAAAGCTATTAAAAATGTCTTAAGGTACCAGGGAGGCAATGTAAAAACTAGCAGCTGGTTTGAACTGGCCATCATGTCTACCTTTTTAGTGACTCAGGTGCAAAGGTATGAGTGTGTGTAACTGGCCACATCTTGGTGTAGTTGCCACAGTTACTTCCTAAAGGATAAATCTCTTTATGTCATTCAACACAAAATCTCCATTCTTCTGATATATAGTATGTTCAAATTCTTGAGTGTGACATACAAAGACCTTCCAGCCTGGTTTCCACCAGTCTCCCTAGCCTCTTCACTAAGCATTTATTCTAGTCTTATTCATAAACCAACCAGAACTTCTCATCATTCCCTAAGCATGCCCTGCTCTTTTCATAAGAAGTACCTGTCTTGCTGTGTCCTCTCCTGTTTCCCTGGGAAGCGATGAATGGTAGATTTGAATTGAGTTCAAACTTCTTGTGTGGTTGCTTCATTCGTAAGTGGGAAAAAATATATTTGTCCTATAAAATGATTATGTATCATGAGCTTGTGGTTTGCATGATGAGTGGAAGCAGCTCAGACTTGGGAACCAGATAAACCTGAGTTCTAGCCTTGGATTAAACACTTAAGAGCCCATGTACCTTGGCAAACGCCTAAATCTTGAAGACTTAGTCTTTCATCTGGAGAAGTCAGGATACTTCTACCCTTCAGGGCTCCTGTGATGATTTAAGTAGACCTCACTTACAAGTACTTATCATTTAACTAGAACTTCAGCAATCTAACTGACTGTAACTATTTTGGCAATATAAATTATAATAATGATCAGAGTATGGGAGCTTTGGTCTAGCCCATTTTGTGTATCTGAGGACGCGGAATACAGAACATGCTCATCTATTAAAATTCTGCAACAATTTCCCCAGATTAAATTTAAAAGCAGTATAGGTTCCTAGCAGACCTTAGAGAAGAATGTTTGTGAGAGCTTCTGATTAGGGTGAGTGCATACTGTCAAACTATTCCTTGCACCTTCATTGTATTTAACCCAAATTCTACTATTTTAGGCATTCCTAAATTTATCTATTTATCCAATAGATAAAACCATTAATTTTTTTATTTTTCACATTTTGAATAATACTTTTCTATTTTGGTGTTTTCTTCTAAAATTATGCGGTTAGTGTTGGTTACAACAATAGGAAAAGAAAACATAAACATGTAGTAAAAAGTAAAGAAAAGAGATTAAACATAAAAATTACACAAAAATGTAAGTGTAAGGAAAATGGAGGAAATAATTTGTCTAAAAAAAGTGTAAGAGTGGGAAGAAACAGTTTTCCAAAGAGTGTTGGCTTATGAACCAGGATATTTGAGTTAGAATCCAAATAGGGTGAGTCAATTTTATGTGACTTCAAAAGAAACTACCAAATGCAGACACTCCGATAAAGTGAATAACCCTATCCACTACTGTGCAAGCTTTGAAAAATCTGATTCTCCCATGGGGGTTTCTTGAAAGTGGGTATATGTGTATATTCATCTGGTTAGACTTAACACTACTGGGAAATACATTTAACTATTTGATATTCTATGTTTTGCAATTTTTCAAAAGATTTCAAGCTTTACTAAGACATTCCATTTTAACTATTATTTCAGATCACTGTGGCTTTATGGTTATAATTCCTGCTTACAAAATGCTCTGTGCTTTTATGATATGGTCAGGTATGTTTCCTTCTTATTCCTTTTGACGCTTCCACCACTGAAACTAGGCAGTTAGATGGTGCTTTATAGCCCCAGGCAAGTTAAGGCACAGAAGAACATTTCTAGAATTGTGAAATTCTTGGCTTTGAGTTCCACAGCTTAAAAGTTGTGGATTTCAATTGCAAAGGCCAGGTACCTAATAGAATTTCTTTTTTCATTTCTACTGTCTTGGCTTTGAATAATAAGACCAAATACCAAATGTTACAGAACATTGAGTCTTTTCACAACCTGCACAGAGGGTTAAGAATGTATGATTCCCTAAAAGCAGTTTTTTTGGATTTAGGGGGAGTTATATGTGAGCATGAAGCATCCTACCCCCATGGGATCTAAAACCCCATGTGGAAGGGAGGAGGTGGAAACCTCTAAGAGAGTTTGAGGATTGCTCTAGCAGAAATGATTCTTGTCTTGCACCCTAATATGGATGCCATGAAGGGGAAGTCTGTAATAAGTCATGTGTCCTGTATGCTGTGAGGGCCTGGGAAGCTGTGATGAAAGGTAAGCAAGGACAGGGTCTTACTCAGCCCCTAGTCTCCCTTGGCTCCTAACAGACAAGGACAGGTATTTGATAGCTTCCTCGGCTCTCCTGAGAAGGTTTGCTATGAGCAGACAGGCAATGTAAAGGGATATTGTTTCAGTGAGAAATATGGGAAGTATCTGGATCTGGTAGCTGGAGAATTTGGAAGGGTGTTTGAATGCTTTGGTAAATGCAGATGCTAAGACTCTCTGGAAGGAGTTAAACCTCATGAGAAGTTGGCAAAGTTACTGTAGATGTTCATCTCTCTACCAGCCCACACATCTACCTTGGTCCTTCAGTGTTTCAGAAGCTCCCCTGAACCCAGATGCTATCATGCACCGGGAAGGAGAGTATAGAAGATGAGAATTCTAAAGTGGTTGAGAATGAATTTTAAAGCAAAAGTGACTGATTTTTTTTGTTTATTTTTTTCTTTTTTAATTTTAATTTTTAAAAAAACATATCAACATACAAACACGAACATTCTTACCATATGATCATTCCATTCTTGGTATAT
Organism: Myrmecophaga tridactyla; assembly: GCA_004026745.1. Taxonomy (NCBI): domain Eukaryota; kingdom Metazoa; phylum Chordata; class Mammalia; order Pilosa; family Myrmecophagidae; genus Myrmecophaga; species Myrmecophaga tridactyla. The sequence continues at coordinate 59,998 of PVIY010004203.1, forward strand.
AACCATTAACTCACAATATCATCACATGGTTGTATATTAATCACCATGATCATTTCTTAGAACATTTGTATCAATTCAGACAAAGAAATAAAAAGAAAAAAGGGAAAAACCCATACATACCATACCCCTTACCCCGCCATCTCATTGATTGCTAGTATTTCCATCTACCCAATATAAAAAGTGACTGATTTTTAGATCAAGCTATCTTGGATTAGAAAATTTTAAATTCTTATCAACTTATGTTGGAGTCATTAGTTCAGTCATAGGAATAGAAAATCTCATTTTTGCACTTCTGTGGTTTGTGACTCAGAGATATGAAAAATTTTTCACCACTCATTACAGTACAGCTAATTTTGGTATACTTAATATTAACAATGGGACAAAAACTAATAAAGTGTGTGTGTATGTGTATAACATTTCTCCTCATTTTCAACCTTCATCCCAAAGAATGCTGACACTGCCCTTTTATTTTTTGGGTGCACGGTCCGGGACTCGAACCCAGGTCTCCCACAAGGAAGGGGAGCATTCTACCATTGAGCCACCTGTGCACCCTAGCACTGCCCTTTTATTTTTTGGATGCACGTCCGGGTCTCGAACCCGGGCCTCCCACATGGAAGGCGAGCATTTTACCATTGAACCACCTGTGCACCCTGGCACTGCCCTTTTAACCTTTTCCCCCAAATTCCCTCTCCTACCCTGTGCTTTCTGAGGAAAGAAAGAACGAAAACTGAGGTGAGTTCACATGAAAAAAAATTAGAGTAGAAAAGAAATTTTGCGCAGCAGACAGAGTGGTGTATGGTGTCAGGAGCGCAACAGCAGCGTGGGGCTGGGTGACGGAGGGAAACGGGAGTGGAAATATTGGGTTCGTGTTGCCTTGGATCAAAGAGAGGAATCTGGGTGGAAAGAGGGAAAGGCTCTTGGGTCCCGAGGACTGATGGAGGAGCGGGCATGGAGCTGTAGTAAGAATTGGGTAGGCTAGGTATAAGGACCATCCTTTTTGGAAGCATGGATAAAGAGGAATGTCTTTAATGTGATCCCATTCTGGGACTGGACCACATTCATGGCTTTATAATGGTTACACTGACGCCCATCATCAATATGTGTGCCTTTGCTTATTTCTATGTCATAGCCTGCTGGGTGACTTCACTGAATTCTTCTTCTGCTGTCTGTCCTCAAGCCCTTTCTATGTCTGTCCAACACCATTTAGCATCATTCCTTCTTTGATTTCCCTCATAGCACTCTGCCTCATAATTTCCATTCTTCCTGACCTGTACCATATTCATTCTTCATTTATCTCTTCAATTGCTCATTATAACCAGACATTAGGAAAAAGGCTGAGGGGATATGCTAATGACAACCTTTTTGGACTTGACTCATCTGTTCATTGTAGTCTGGTGTCTATTCATATTTGTCTTAGATGTGAACTCTTAGAGGGAAAGGAACAAATCTATTTAACTATTTCTGCAGCTTCTCTTAGTTAATGACTATAGTGGCTCATGAAGATGATATTAAACATGCTGCATATACTGGGATAGAGACATTGAAAAATGATGCATAAGAACAAGCAGCACTCCAAAAGAATAAGTACAGATTTTTCATCAAAATGTATTTGATGGGCAAATGATGTGCCATGTAATTTCCAGTCAACACTGGGGAGGAATGCTCGGTTGTCAAGAAAAGTTATTCAGTTTCAAAACACAAAAACAATCTGTCCTTCCAGGGAGCTTAAATTGTTTTGCTTCAGCTCATAAGATCAGAAGAGAAGGACTGCAATTAGAAGGGCAGAGATGAAAATCTAAATTTAACTTTGCCAAATTAGCCACCTCTCTTGACTTTAACACAAATAATGTTATTAAATGGAGGTTAGGAGAAGCTAACAGAAAGTATGACCAATGACATCTTCTTGTCTAAGTTTGAAATGTATGAGAAATTAGAAACATTTATAAATCATGAGGCAGTTTTGCAATTTCTAGCAAATCAGCCATGACTTAGGAAAGTAAAAATGGCAAAACTTCTGGACTGCTGAAAGTAAGTCAAACATTTCTAGCCAGCTCTGGGAAAAATCTATTAAAATATCAAAAGGCTGGGATGAGTAATGGAGGATGAGAGAAGAAGATAAAAAGAAAGACAAGGATCAGAGGTTTTGTGAGTGAGCGCAATGAATGAATTGTGTTCTGTCTCAGAAGGCAAGGCCGGATGCATCTGAGAACTTAATCACTTATTTGAATTTATACTTGCAATAGATGACTTGAATAAAAGCTTCCAAGGTTTTATAGGGCAGCTTATCTGATTTCTTTCAGTAGATCCAGAGACATCCTTTACAAGTTTTATTTAAAATTTTCCAATTCCTATCAATATGTATGTTTTATTCTCTTAAGCAGCAAGTTAAATTCTGTAAAAAAAATTCTGATTAAATGGATGCTGCTATGTAACTGCAGGGCCGTAACCTCCCTATACTGTGAGGATCAGGTTTTGGATTCACCTTATGAATAATGAAAAAATCTTCCACATATAGCCATGAATCTTCGGCTGGTCAATATTTCTTTATTGTTTAATCTTTAAAATGGAGAAATATCGAACTTGCCTGATGGGCAGTGAGCTAGATCAGATGGTCTGTTAAGATCCTATGATAATATAAGTTTAGAAAGTATTAGACTTGAGTCATGTTTTATAAGCATAGACTTTTTCAAGGAGGCAAACTTGAATTCAAATCTCTTTTGCAACACTTACTAGAGAGTGATGTGAGGCAAGCTACTCAATATTTCCTACCTTCTATTCCTATTTTGTAAAGTGGAATATCTCACAGAATTGTTATAGGGATAAAACGCAAACCATTTAGGACAGTTCCTGGCCCTTGAACATCTTCCAATAAATGATAAATATAAAAACAACCACTCCCCATCATCAATCATAAGGGTTGAATCAAAATGACTTCTAACGTTTACAGTTTCTTCCAGACAAAAACGTAAGCCTAACTAGAACACACAACTACAAACTTTTCAGTTCAACAAGTTTGTCCTGATTTGTGAAATTATACTTGAGAAATTATTTAGTTCACAAATATAATAATGTATTTACCTTTATAGAGGTGATGATGCCATTTGCATAGACATTTATTTTCTTTCTATTTGAAACAAAAATATGATTCCAAGCTCATAGTAGAACAATACAAAATTGTACGCAAACTTAAAATAATTTAAGATGGAATACTAGATATTTCTGTAATCTGCCTTTTAGAAAGTTTATTCTAGTATCTTCTGGATGTGTAAATATACCAGTATTCTTCTTTTCCATGTACTAACTGATGCGTCCTGCTATTGCCTCCTCCCTTATACTTCCCTTTCATGAATAGAGAAGAAAATTCTAGATGCCATGCTATTGCTGGGATCCATGGTATGCTGGTTTGAAAGGATGTATGTCCTCTAGAAAAGCCGTGTTTTAATCTGAATCCCATTTTGCAAAGGCAGAATAATCCCTATTCAATACCATACATTTGAAACTGTAATCAGATCATCTCCCTGGAGATGTGATGTAATCAAGAGTGGTTGTTAAGCTGGATTATGTGACAATATATCTCTGCCCATTTGGGTGGGTCTTGGTAAGTTTCTGGAGCCCTATGAAAGAGGAAATATTTTGGAGAATGAAGGAGATTCAGAGAGAGCAGAGCAGAAAGACATAGCCAGGAGAGGCAGAGTCCACCAGCCAGCGACCTTTGGAGATGAAGGAAAATGCCTCCCGGGGAGCTTCATGAAACAGGAAGCCAGGAGAAGAATCTAGCAGATGACGCCATGTTCATCATGTGTCCTTCCAGATGAGAGAGAAACTCTGAGTTTGTTCACCATATGCCTTCTCACTTGAGAGAGATACCCTGCACTTCATCGGCCTTCTTGAACCAAGGTGTCTTACCCTGGATGCCTTTGATTGAACATTTCTATAGACTTGATTTAATTGGGACATTTTCTCGGCCTTAGAGGTAACTGTAAGCTAGCAACTTACTAAATTCCCCTTTTTAAAAGCCATTCCAATCCTGGTATATTGCACTCCAGCAGCTAGCAAGCTAGAACACATTTTGGTACCAGGAGTGGGGTACTGCTGCAGTTTGCAGGTACCAAACATGTTGGAGTGGCTTTTTAAATGGATAAGGGGAAGAATCTGGAGGAGTTGTGAGAAGCTTGATAGAGAAGGCCTAGAATGCTTTGAAGAGACTGTTGGTAGAAATGTGGACTCTAAAGGCACTTCTGATAAAGTCTTAGACAGAAATGAGGCAAATGTTATAGACTGGAAGGCAGGCAAATCTTGTTTTAAAATGGCAGCTAATCTGGCAAAATTGACTAGTGGCTTTGGCTGGAAGGCAGATTTTAAAAGCCATGAACTTGGATATTTAGCAGAAGAGATCTCCAAATTAAATGCAGAAAGTGCAGCCTGGTTTCTCCTCACAGCGTATAGTGAAATGTGACAGGAGAGAGATAAGCTGAAAACTGAACTATCGGGTACATAGAAACCAGAAATTGATATCCTGAAAAATCCTGGGCTTCCAGGAAGGGAGACTCAGAGAATAGTGTGCCATGTGAGGATTTGGCCAGATGTGGAACCAGTTAACCAGTTCAGAGAAAGCCAGGATCGGACATGGAATTATCCAGGAAGGATTTGTGGAAACTCCTTATGTCTGATGGGCATGATCCAAGGCTACTGCATAGAAAGCCAGCGAGAGTGCTGTGGGACCTGTATAAACAGAGCTGCTGCCAGTCTCGACTGGGGGGCTCAGAGAAGGGACACATTGGAGGAAAAATAACTTCAGAGGCAAACCATGGAGGCTTGGGTCTGAAGTCAAGGAGCCTTGGGCCAAGAGAGCGGACCTACCCAAGCCCATGAAGAGGATGAGTTCGCCCCGAAGGCAGAGGATGGGCCTTCCACCTCATTGAAGTGGAAGAGTCATGCCGCCTCAGGCCCTGGAGAGGGCGAAGCACATTCCTCGGGGTTTGGGGAGAGCCTGGCTGCCACCACATGGAGGGGTTGAGCGTGTGCCCTGGAGAAGGCAGAAAGCCCCCCCAATTCTTGGAGAGGGTGGAGCCAAGAAAAAGGTGGTCTCCCGAATGTCCTCCAAGGTTACATTCAGAGAGAGGCAGTCCTGTGCGTAGGCCTTTGGAAAGGATGGGACTGCTGCTTTCTAAAGCCCCAAAGATAAATGATTCTCAAACTTTGAAATCTAATGGACTTTGCCCTTTGGGTTTTCAAAACTGTATGGGTCTGGTGACCGCTGTGTTCCTTCCTCCTTATGGAAACATATATATGTATCCTATGACTGCTCCTCTTTTGTATGTTGGTAGCAAATAACTTGTTATGAGTTTCAAAGGTCTAGAAACAGAGGAGAATTTGCCTGAGCACAGACCATGCTTGTACCTAATTTTGATGAGACTTTGTACTGATTTTAATCTTGTATTAATCTTGCATTTGAAAGGCTACTAGAATGGTTTAAGATTCTCTGACATTGTTATGAAATGAATGTATTTTGTATATGGGGAAAACATGTCATTTTTAGGGTCCAGAGGGTGGAATGTGCTGGTTTGAAATGATGTATGTCCCCTAGAAAAGCCATGTTTTAATCAAAATCCCATTTCATAAATGGAGAATAATCCTTATTCAATACTGTATGTTTGAAACTGTAATTAGATTATCTCTCTGGAGATGTGATGTAATTGAGAGTGGTTGTTAAGCTGGATTTAGGTGACAACAGGTCTCTGCCCATTTGGGTGGGTCTTGATAAGCTTCTGGAGTCCTATAAAAGAGGAAACATTTTGGAGAATGGAGGAGATTCAGAGAGAGCAGAGCAGAATGACATAGCCATGAGAAGCAGAGTCCACCAGCCATGACCTTTGGAAAGGAAAATGCCTCCTGGGGAGCTTCATGAAACAGGAAGCCAAGAGAAGAAGCTAGCAGACAATGCTGTGTTTGCCATGTGCCCTTCCAGATGAGAGAGGGACCCTGACCATGTTCACCATGTGCCCTTCCATTTGAGAAAGAAACAGTGAAGTTCATTGGCCTTCTTGAACCAAGGTGTCTTTCCCTGGATGCCTTTGATTGGACATTTCTATAGACTTGTTTTAATTGGGACATTTTCTCAGCCTTAGAACTAACTGTAAGCTAGCAACTTACTAAATTTCCCCTTTTAAAAGCCATTCCATTCCTGGTATACTGCATTCTGGCAGCTAGCAGACTAGAACACATGGCAAAGACCAGGGCATCTCATCAGTATCTATCCAGAATCTAAAAATGAGTTTTTTTCCCAGCTGGGTCAGTCCTTGAAAAAATATTAAAGTAGATCAAGTTTATGTTTGGGCCATTTTATTTCCTATTCTTCACTTTTGTACCCTGCCTATCCGAGATGTAAAGTAAAATTATTATTTTAGCTTAATGATATCAAGTGATAATGAAAACATTTGTTGATAAGGATGCTTCTTAGGGATTTTTTTTAACTTATAATTTTTTTTTTTTAGGAAATACCAAGGAATCTTTTTTATTTTGAAGAACACTAGGGTTGCATAAGGAAATCCTGTATTTTCTGCATGATAGCTATGGTAAACTACAACTTTTCTTTAAATAGACAAAAAAAGTCCCACATTAATATGAATGAATCTGACCAGTGAAATGGTGGGTAAAAGAAGTCAGATGCAAAACTGCTCATAATTAACCTGTAATTTTCAAATAATTATAGATTCACAAAAGGTAGCAAAATTGTACACAAAGTTTCTGAATACTTTCTATCCAGCTTCCCCCAATGGTAACACCATACGTAGCTATACTACACTAAGAAAGCCTGGAAAGTGACAATGACACAATACAGTTAACTAGATACAGACAGAGTTTTTTTAAATCTTCATCTAGTCAAAAGCTCACACTCACAACTGGGCGCATCATATCTGGTGGAGATACTCTAATCAAAAGTTTCCACCCTATAGTATTTTTTTAGAAGTATTTTTATTGAGAAAACTTAATATACAAACATACAAACAATTCATAATGTACAAACATTCCATACATTGTGTACGATCAATGGCTCACAATATCATCACGTAATTGTGTATTCATCACCATAATCATTTTTTTTGAACATTTGCATCACTCCAGAAAAAGAAACAGAAAACAAAGAAACTCATACATACTGTACCTTTTATCCCTCCCTCTCATTGACCACTAGATTTCCATCTACTCAATTTATTTTTACCTTTGTTCCCCTTGTTTACTTTTTATTCATATTTTTTACTCATCTGTCCATACCCTAGATAAAAGGAGCATCAGACACAAGGTTTTCAGAATCATAAGTCACATGTAAAAGCTATATCATTATATAATCATCTTCAAGAAACAAAGCTACTGGAACACAGCTCTAAAGTTTCAGGTGCTTCCCTCTAGCTACACCAATACTCTATAAACTGAAAAGGGATATCTATATAATGATATACCTCTCGACCCTGAAATCTCTCAGCCACTGACACTTTATTTTGTCTCATTTCTCTCTTCCTCTTTTTTTTTTTTTTTTTACATGGGCAGGCATCAGGAATCGAACCCGGGTCCTCGGGCACAGCAGGCAAGTGTTCTTACCTGCTGAGCCACCATGGCCTGCCCTCTCTTCCTCTTTTTGGTCAAGAAGATTTTTTCAGTCCCTTGATGCTGGGTCCTGGCTTATCCCAGGAGTTCTGACCCACGTTGCTAGGGAGATTTACACCCCTGGGAGTCATGTCCCACATAGAGGGGAAGAGCAGTGATTTCACTTGCCAAGTTGGCTTAGAGAAAGAGGCCACATCTGAGTGACAAAACAGGTTCTCTGGAGGTGACTCTTAGACCTAAGCTTAGCCTATTCTTTGCAGGAATAAGTTTCATAAGGGCAAACCCCAAGATCAAGGGCTCAGCCTATTAATATGGTTGTCCCCACTGCTTGTGAGAATATCAGAAATTCTCCAAACAGGGAAGTTGAATATTTCCTCCTTTCTCCCTATTCCCTCAGGGGGATTTTACAAATACTTCTTTATTTGCTGTCCATATCAACTCTGGGATTTATTGGGGCATCATGCTAACCTGGATAAACCAACAAAATCTCATGCTCTATTCAAGATTCCACATACTTATGGTGTTAACTAAGCTGACCATACAAGTTAAAGGTGGAAATGCACTACCCAAAATAAAAATTTTGTACCCAATAAACATCTCTTCCTTTAGTCTCACACATGATATCATCCTTTACCCAGTCTTCTGATATACCTTAGTCCTATCCAGATCAGCTTCATTCATATCTCTACTCGATGTCTAATCCCGTTTTCAATTTTTTAAACAGCTCCTTTTTGGGGTAGTGCTGACTCTCATAGTTTCAGAGCTCTAACTTTGAAGACAGAAGAATTTTTAAAGAATGACATTTCCTTAAGGGTAAAAGGAAACCTCTAAATTTTAATCTGTGTGCCTCTTGATTTTGAACTTGTCTGACTGTATGATAATTCTAGATTAAATTGGTATCTTTTCCTTCAGAGTATCTTTCCCTTCAGAGCTGGGATCATGCCATATTCATCTTTTAGTTCTATTGTTTATTAAACTACCAGGTATTCAATAAGTGGTTTTGATTAAAAGGATGACTAATAATTGCTCAAGTCCAAAAAAGGGCTTTAGAGTTTTTCAAAGCCTATTTATACACATTTTCTCTACTGAAATTGATCATGGTTTAGGTAAAAGAGAACAAACTTTGAAAGCATCAAAATTTTGGTATTTTTTAACTTGTATCTTGTGATAAGGCATGGAAGTGGTTGGGTCTTACCTTCCTCATGTGTTTAATTCTGTTTACATCTTAGATTTGTGAAGATTCAAAAAGATCATTTATGTAAAAAAAGGATCAAACACAGGGACTCAAAGTTAGATGAGGTAAAAGATTTTATTGCCATTCTTAAAACTAAGGCTCAGAGAGGGTAAATCATTTGTCTAAAGTCACAGAGCTAGTATGTGGTAGTGCTGATAAGCACCTTAGTTCAGTATCTTACGTGACATCACTTTGCCTTTCCCAGGTTAACAGGAGAGTGGATAAAAAAAGGTAACAATAATGGGCAGTCACAGAGGTCTAGGAAATTTATCCTTCTGTGTAGTTGTTGTGTTTTTTGCTCTGTGCACTGGAAATCTCTGCTTAGGTTGGGCTGGGTGATGGGCTAAGTTAAAAGGTGAGCCTTGGATGAGAGTTGCTATTTCAGGGGTGCTGAATGAGTGCTGCCTCTGCCAGGTGAATGCTATGTAGCCAGGAATCTGGCTTGCCCAACTCTTCGTCAGATATTTGTAGCCTCAACCCTTGTGGAGCTCATGGAAGAACAAGAACTGGAAGTTCCCAATAACTCCCATAAAAACCTTTTTTTTAATCAAAAGAGAACTTAAATTTAAAAGGATGGAGGGTTTGGGTATTATTATGATAATTTTGATTATCTGTTTTCTGTTTATGAAAATAATTTCTTACCATCAAAGATCACATGTATACATGGAACTTTTTCACTAACCTGGAAAAACTGGCAACACATTAGCCACATCTCAGCCTGCCCCAAGCATCTTTTATATACCCTTGAATTCCTCATACTAGAGTGCCTCTTTTGGAAGTATGTATGCCTTTGGCTTATTCAATCCATTCATTTCATTGAGATGGAAAAGAAGAAGGTAAAATATATTTTTTATTTATGAGGCTGTTGGCTGTAAATGTTAAAAATTCCGGTAGCGTTAGCACTGGATTTTAATTCGAAACGTTAAATTTTTGGTGGTGGATTACAATTTGAAATTTTTCTCTCCAGTTAAAAAATGGAAATTTCAGCAATCAAGGTTAGAGATGAGAAAGTTAGAAACTAGAATGTTTATCCAGGACTCTGTATAATTTTGATGAAGTTTCTCTTTTCTTTGCCCTTTTAGGAGAGGTATACTAGCAGTCGAGAACAGAAGGAGAAAGGAAAAAAAAATCACTTTGGTATAGTACATGATATCAGAATTGGAAGAGTTAGGATAAATTGGCCCTGAGATATTTCTCCATAGGATATTTAGTGAAAACAGAACTTTTGCAAACTTTTAAGAGATAGAAGAATATAAACGTCCTTGTGAGTTCCAAATTATTTAAAGCTTAATCATTCCCCAGCGTCGTTAAGGTATTAAAAGTACCCAGAAAGTTTTCTGTCTTGGTTTGCTTTGCCTTTCTCATCTTTATTACCCAAGAAACATAAACATTTTATTTCTATTTACATAACATACTTTAATGAGCATTAATGCAGAATGACTCCTTCCCTTGAATTAAAAGATGTTCTGAAAAATAAACTATGGCATACAGAGAGAGAGCAAAATTTGCTATTGTAGTATAAGTAAAATGCCCATTTGGAGCTCACTGTGTTTGTGATTATGCGTGCTTTGTGCTTTTTCTTGTTTTTCTTTCAAGGGATAGTGAGAAATCTTGCTAAATCAAAAAGGGATTATATGAATGCATCTATTTAAGAAGAAGCACACCTATGACACAAATCACAAAAGACAAAGAAGATTAGGCATTAAAACTATACAGTAACTGGAACAAATGCAAAGAATTTTCCAGTATATTTCACTGAATATATTCCTTGTATGCGATCTGTTCTTTAAGGATTATTACTCTTTAAATATTATAAACTTACTAAGGTAATGGTCAGTATGGTGTTACAAATTGGTTGTTATGAAGCATAGCTCAATGTAACAGTCTTTCTCAACTATTGGCTATGACAATCTATTCCAGTTTTAAATATAAATACCAGAAATTTATTAAGAAGAATAATTCTGCAACAAGAGTACAATTTTATTGGAAAATGTATTTTTATCTTAACAGCATTAAAAAAAACTATTAAGCATTTGCCCTTGTATTTCCATAAAATAGAAAATTAAATACTGAACATACTTACAATATTTTCCAATAATCAAGATGTAGAAGAAGACAGGACCAGATGTCATTTCCTTCTTTCTGAGCAGATGATTAATAAAAATGAATAAAATTTGGTCTTGGTTTCTGAGTCGCATACAGCATTTGGTGGTTGTGTGCTATTTCTGTCTGCAATCTTAGCAGCTATAAAACTGTCCTCCCTCCGTCCTCTCCCATTCCCTCTCCCTTTCTCTTGCCATTCCCTCTTCTTTTCTTTCTCCTTTTCTCTCCCTCAGAATCTCTCTTCCCCACCCTTCTTCTCTGTAAAACTAAATCTACTTCTTTACGCACACACACACACGCACACACACACACAGACAAAGCTGAGCAGAGGGGAAAAGTTTCCGAGAGAACACACAGGCTTTTCTAGTTCACTGTAAATATCTTGTTTCTATGTCCTATGACAATCTACAAATGAGGGTTTGTATGAACACTGACAAATGTCTGAAGTGATCAAAGGCACACTACTAGAAAGAAATTTGAGCTAGATACGTATTGCAAAAAAAGATATTTTCCCCCATGACTTGTAGCTAGAAAAGAACAGGACTATACTGGGCAGCTACCTTTGTGGAATTAACTGATAAAGAGGAATTCAAGTGTAATGAATCTTTTATGATTCGTCTGAGTTTAGGAATTTGAATAGACTATGGTTCCCAAAAAAATACAAACATGTTTTCAAACCTTAAATCCTCTTGAATTTAACTGAGTTTTTCTATAGTGGAGACCATGACATGAGACTGGCTGTGAAATAAAGCCTTCCTGGATTTGAATCATACCCTGTTACTTTATAGTTGGGTGGTTGCTTACTTTTGCTGAATCTTGGCTCCCTTCTCTGAAAAAGAAGAAAATATCGATTCAACAAGCTGTGCACACTGGGTCTCTAGCACAGGTTCTCGTGCATAATAGGTGGCTAATAAATGGCAGCCATTAATCGGACGATGATTTTTAGTATGTCGATCAGTGAAGAGAATGTAAAGAACATTTTCTGTGGAATACATTCTCTCTTTTCCTGTTTTTGTTTTGGTTGCAGGGATTCTTTTTTATTATCATTAGAGAAGTTGTAGCTTTACAGAAAAATCATTAACTATAGTCTGTAGTTTACCTTAGAGTTCACTTCTTGTGTTGTATGTACCATCCTGTGACTTAAAAAAAATTATTCTGATATCATATCTATATCCTAAATTTCCCCCTTTAAATCACATTCAAATATATAATTCCGCGGTGTTATTTGCATTCACTGTGTTGTTCTACAGTCATCACCATCCATCGCCAAAACATTTCCATCATCCCAAATAGAAACTCTCTATCAAGTAAGTATTAACTCCCCATTCCATAACCCCCACTCTGGCCCCTGGTAATCTGCATTCTAGTTTCTGACTCTATGAATTTGTTTCTTATAATTACTTCATATCAGTGAGACCATACATTTTTTGTCCTTTTATGTCTGGCTCATTTTATGCAACATAATGTCTTCAAGGTTCAGTCATGTGAGTGCACGTATCAAAACTTTAATCCTTTTTATGGCTGAATAACATTCCATTGCATTTATATACCACCTTTTGTTTATCTATCCATCTGTTGATGGGCATTTGGGTTGTTTCCACCTTTTGACAATTGTAAATAATGCTGCTATGAGCATCAGTGTGAAAACTTCTGGGTTGAGTCTCTGCTTCCAAATCTTTTTTAGTGTATATACCTAGAAGTGGGATTGCCAGGCCATATGCTAATTCCATACTTAGCTTTTGGAGGAACTGCCAAACTGTCTTCCACAGTGTCTGCACCATTTTACATTTCCACCAACAATGAACAAGCGTTCCTGTATTTCCACAACTTCTTCAACACTTGTTATTTTCTTTCTTTTCTTTTTTTTTCATATGGTAGTCATTCTATAAAGGTATCTCACTGTGGTTTTGATTTACATTTCTCTAATGGTTAATGCAGTTGAGCATCTTTTGCATGTGTGTATTGGCCATTTGTATATTTTCTTTGGAGAAATGCTTATTCAAGTCCATTTTGTAATTGGGTTTGTGGGGAGTGATGTGGTGTGGGAACCCAGACTTAGGCACCACAGAAATTTTCATCAAATAGCAGCTTTATTACTTATACAGCACAAAGAGTCCAAAAGAGCAGAGGAAGAGATCCCATCATTGCTGGTCTCCCAGGGAGACTAAAATGCTCAAGTCAGGGTCAGAGGTTGGCATCTCTGCATACCCCAGCTCATGTCAGAGAGAAAAGTCAAATCTGTGCTGTTTCAGTGGCATATTTATATGACCTAAGTGGGAGGGGCCCCTGCCACTGAGAGTTCTTGCTCTGATAAGTATCTGAGACTGCTTGTTCATGGCTTTTGGGTTTAAGATCTGGCTGGGTCTTTCCATTAGACCTAACATCTCCCCTGGGTTGAGGAATGGAAGCAGACTGAAATATCAACACACAATAAAAAAGGAGTGGGAATGGGGTGGGGTGGTGGTAGGTGAGGCCTGGGAGAGGGCTGCTGAGTGTGTGTCTGTGTCTTCCCCAGTAAGTTGTGTTTTAGTTGAGTTGCGGGATTTCTTTATGTTCCAGATATTAAACCCTTATCAGATGTGTGGTTTCCAAATGTTTTCTCCCATTGTGTAGGTTGTCTGCTTACTTTCCTGATGAAGTCCTTTGATATGCAAAAATTTTAAATTTTGATGTTAAGTCTCATTTATCCATTTTTTTCTTTTGTTGTTCACACTTTTGGTATAAAGTCTAGGAAACCATTGCCTAATGCAAGTTTCTGAAGATGCTTCCTTATGTTTTTTTCTAGAAGTTCAAAAGGTCTGGTTCTTATATTTAGATCTTTGATCCATTTTGAGTTGATTTTTATATAAGGTGTGAGAGAGGGGTCCTCCCTCTTTTTTTTTTTGTAAATGGAGATCCAATTTTCCCAGCACCATTTGTTCAATAGACTATTCTCTCTCAATTGAGTGGTCTTTGCCCCCTTGTTAAAAATCATTTGGTCATAAATGTGAGGGTTTATTTCTGAACTCTCAGTTTGATTCTATTGGTCTGTATGTCTGTCCTTGTGCCAGTATCATGATGTTTTGATTATTGTATACCTTTATAATAAGCTTTTAAATTGGAAAGTTTAAGTTCTCCAACTTCATTCTTCTTTTTCAAGATAGCTTTGGTCATTCAAGGTCCCTTATCTTTCCATATCAATTTGATGATTGACTTTTTCATTTCTGCAAAAAATACTATTGGAATTTGAATTGGGATTGTGTTGAATCTGTAAATCACTTTGGGTAGAAATGCCATCTTAATGATATTTAGTCTTTTGGTGCATGAAAACAGAATATCTTTCCATTTATTTAGGTCATCTTTAATTCTTTCAGCAATTTTTTATAGCTTTTCATGTACAAGTCTTTTACATCCTTGGTTAAATTTATTCATTGATAATTGATTCTTCAGTTGCTATTGTTAATGGAATATTTTTCTTGGTTTCTTCTTCAGATTGTTCTTTACTAGTGAATAGAAAACCACTGATTTTTGCATGTTTATCCTGTATCCTGCCATTTTGTTGAATTTGTTTATTAGTTCTAGTAGTTTTTGTTGTGGATTTTTCAGGATTTTTAATATATAGGATTATGTCATCTGTAAATAGGGTACATTTTACTTCTTCCTTTACAATTTGGCTGCCTTTTATATATTTTTTCTTACCCAATTGCTGTGGCTAGAACTTCCAATGTAATGTTGACTATGGTGGTGACAGTGGACATCCTTGTCTTGTTCTTGATCTTAGAGTGAAAGCCTTCAGTCTTTCACCATTGAGTGTAATGCTAAGTGGTGGATTTTTCATAAATGCCCTTATCATGTTAAGGGTGTTTTTTTCTATTTCTAGAATGTTTTATTTTCTTTTTTGTTTTTATTCTTTCTAGAATGTTTTTATTAAGATATGGTGCTGGGCTTTTTCAAATGTCTTTTCTGTATCAATTGAAATGATCATATGTTTTTTTTAAAATGTAGTGTATTATGTTAAATGATTTTCTTATGTTGAATCCCCTTGTGTATTTGGGATAAATCCCACTTCATTATGTTGTGCAATTCTTTTAATGAATTTGGATTTGGTTTACTTTGTGTTTTTTGAAGATGTTTGCCTCTATATTTATAAGAGATATTGGTCTATCATTTTTTTTTCTTAGGCTTTGGCATGAGGGTGATGTCGGCCTGATAGAATGAGTTGGGAAGTGTTCCCTCCTCTTCAATTTTTTGGAAGAGTTTGAGCAGTATTGGTGCTAATTCTTCTTGGAATGTTTGATAAAGTGCAGCAGTGAAGCCATGCTGTCCTGGGTTTTTCTTTGATGGAAGGTTTTTGATTCTTGATTCAATCTCTTTGTTATTGATTTGTTGAAATCTTCTATTTCTTTTTGAGTCAGTGTAAGTAGTTTGTGTGTGTCTAGAAATTTTACCATCTAAGTTATCTAATTTGTTGGTATACAGTTGTTCATAGTATCATTTTATAAATTGTTTATTTCTGTGGGGCCAGTAGTATGGCCCCTCTTTTGTTTTCTATTTTAGTTATTTGCATCTTTTCTCATTTTTCCCTTTTCAATCTAGTTATGTCTTTTAGATTCCGTTCATGTTTAGTCATTCTTTTTTCTTTCTGCTCCTCATCCTGAATCATTTCAATTGTCTTTGTTCTATCAGCTCCAATCTACTTTTGAAATGCTTGGGAATTATTTTTTCTTCATTTCAGGTGTAGTCATCTTCAACTCTAGTTTATCTGTTTGATTCATTTAAAAATGTCTATCTTTTTATTGAAAGTCTCATATGTTCATTCATCATTTTCCTGATGTCCTTTAGTTCTTTCTCCTGCTTTCCTTTATTTCTGATCATATTAAGGTAAATTTTTAAAAGTCTTTGTCCAACACCTAATCTCCTTTGTTGATGAAAAATTTTATATTGTGCCCTTGGATGGGCCATAATTTCTTATTTCTTTGTCTTATAATCTTTTGTTGAACCCTGTATATTTTAATGTGTTAGTTTAGTATTTGTCCCTGAGCTGTCTGTTCCTAAAGTTTGTGTACAACTGGTGTTATGAGAGAGATTTTTTAGAGTGCCAGGAGCTATCAAAAACAAATAAAGTAATGTAAAAAATATCTTTCTCAGTCTTTGAAAATTGGCTCTGCATTGCCTGGTGTACTCTTTCAGAGTTTAGCCCCACCATCAAGAAGATCAGCCTTCTGTTTCTGTGTTTGGTCCTGTGCTTTCTGCTTTCTTTAGGCCTTAGAAATTCTTCCATTTGAAGGATCTAAATGTCTCCCCTTCTCCTTATGAAAAGACTTTCCTTGCTCTGGGGTGCTTTCCCTGCTCCAGGGTGTCCTATTGTATATTTTAAAATTGGTAATCTTTTAACCTAGGCTAATTGGTTCGTATCCTGCTTTAGTTTTCTACAAGCTGTTCTGCCTATAGAGGAAGTTCTATGGGGTAAGGCCAGAAATGAGTGTCTTGTTTCAATCTTTCATGTTGTCACCTGATGTACAGGCATCCCGGTATGTGCATAGGGATAACTCTGATCCCTCCCTTACAGGGTCCGGGACCCAGAACAGGAACACATAACTGGCTTTCACCATGCTGGGGAGGGGTTTGATGTGTGGCCAGCTATAGTGTCAAGAGCTCTTCTTATTGTTTTTCAATCTGTGTTTTCTTGATTTGGCCCTTACCCAGTTACCCTTTAACTAGAGTTTTGAGGAAGATGACTCTGCCAATTTTTGCCAGTTATTCAAAGATTATGTGTGGGAATGCTACCCTGGCACACCTTACATCGTCATCTCGGTTGCCTGGATGTCCAAAAAGGTTTGCATTTTCTGTTAACCAAGGTACATCATTCTTATTTCCCTACAGGGCAAGTCTTTAGAAGAATGGGTACCAACATGATATGAGAAATTTATTTTTAAGATTACTGTCTCTCAACCACTCTACAAGTAGAATCTGTTTAAATTGCATGACTTTACACTATATATATAAATATAAATTATGACTGAATGTAAGAAAATTCTATTTCTAAATAGTGGCTAAAATCTTGTAGTAACCCTATAATAACACTTTCATATAATTAATTCCACGAAAGGAGAAATGCAGTATAGGAATCTTAATAAATCCTCATTCATTTAGCAATAGATTTTTAGAAATTGAAAATACCATTCTTTTATTAGAAAGGTATATGGTTAACTGACTTTGAATGCCCATACAATGGTTGGTATTCTTAATAATACTTGAAACATTTACAAAATGTTTTGTGAGTGATTGATGGATTATTTATTTCAGAAATAGTGTTTCCTGGAAGGATGCTGTGGGAATATCTGAAGGCGACCCATAAAAAGCTTCTCAACAAAATAATGAAGGAACTTGCTTTGTGAATTTTTCAGTAAAAGGCAAACTGATAATAAAGTAGGTAATTTTTCAAAGTAATTCTGATGTTATTTTGTTAGCTTTGAAAATTTTGCTTGAGCTGGTGTTATAGATATAAGCAATTAGCTGACCAGGGACCAGGAAATAGTCTGGTCCATCATGCAATAACTCTTCATTTCCTACCCCCTCCACCTGTCCCTGGTAACCTGTAATTTACATTGTTTCTTTGAATTGGCGGGTTTTAGGTATTTCATATAAATGAAATCATACAACATTTGTCTTTTGGTGTCTGGCTTACTTGGTAAGCAAGGCTTCAAAAATCATTTCTAATTTTATTAGGAATATATTAATTGGCTAGAATAGGTATTTACTGAAGAAACAATTTTAGACATTTGTTTTCTATGGATACCATTTCTTTTTTATATTTGGTAAAAGGAATGAACCTAGAGTATTGCAAATATGTTAGTGGAAAAAACCCAAGAGTCAGCATAGACCACTCTTACCACGCATGGTAGCAGGATTTCTCAACTCCGGCACTACTGAAATTTTCAGCTGGAGAATCCTATGTTGTGGAGAGTTGTCCTCAGTTTTGTGGATGTTTAACGGCACCATGACCTCTGTCCACTAGATGCCAGTAGCACTCCCCAGTTGTGACTTTTACAAATGTTCTCCAGATATTGCCTGATGTCCCCTGAGGGCCAAAATCGCCCCTGGTTGAGAAACATTGTATTGTAGCCAAAGACTTCTTGAACAATGTTTAAATAGTGATTTTTACCAGATAATTAAAACAGAATTTTTCCTACCTAAAATTTGAATAAAGTGTGTTTTCTCATTCTCTTGTTTTGCAGTTTGAAGATATACATTTAAAAGTTTTAAATACAAACAGATGGGGTGTGTTCCTAGCCTTTTCTTCCTGTCCATATTGTTCAATTATAAGCTTGCACTATGGGTCTGATGGAATCCCTGTTGTGAGTGCCTCCATGTGGCTGAGCACAGCAGGACTTCTGACTCTAGGTTTGGTGCTGGCATAGGCTAATAGGTTAACACCCTTTCTTATCTTTGAACCTCTTCTTAAAACTTTATTGAGGTACTTTGAATAATAACAAAACCATGTATTTGAAAATTACTTCTCACAACGTTGTGAGTTACCAGACAAGCATTGTTAACCTGTACTCTAAAGATCCAAGTCACTAATCTTGTGGTTAACCAGTAGTTTTTACATCCTACCATGATGGAAATGGATCACTACTCTCTTCAGCACCATATTTTAAATTTTGTTCTTATTTCTAAATCTGTAAACCACCATCATTTTCGACAGTAGTAACAGCCATCTTATCAAGTTTTCTTGATTATTGAGCTGGGAGGGTCCCTCTGCAAGAAGTTGGTAAAATATCAGTCAGAGACTTAAGATGTACATATTCAGGTATTGGTACACCAACCCATACGTTAAGAATATTAAGTACAAACCAAGGGCTAAACACATAGTTAATTCATTCATCCTATGGATCCATGTTTAGTTGACAGCTGTCAGTCAGGGAAGACTCTTGAGAGTCATCATCTCTAAGTCACACCAAAAGAGAATTTTAGCTGTCTTGATTTAGCATTAATTAAGCAATTTTGAAATGAAATAACTTTTGGGGAATGATATAAAACAAGATGTGCAAATGAGACAGAGCAATTAATAGGTACAAGTATTCCAAATGACATTTTCTACAAAATATAAACAATATCACCCAGGACAAAAGTGACCAGAAGTTATCATGTCATTTTAGCAGAAAATCAACAATTAAATGCTAAATCACATCCCACATGATTCATGTGTTGCCATGTACCCCATTGAAGAATATAATAGGGACACATACTTAGTCACAATAGATTTAGCGTCCCAAGGCAAAATTGATAGTGTGAAGAAGATAAGGACGCAGTATCAATAAGCCGAACTCTTATCTATTTGTCTATCATTTCTTTCTATCTCTATCTATCTATCTATCTATCTATCTATCTATCTATCTATCTATCTATCTATCTATCTATCTATCTACCTATCTATCTATCTATCTATCTATCTATCTATCTATCTATCTATCTATCTATCTATCTATCTATCTATCTACCTATCTATCAATCATCTATCAAACCATCCTTAAGAAGTAAATATCGGTTGATGGCATTTGTTAAGTGCTAACAATGTGCAGAATTTACTCTATGTAACCCTGTCTTACTTAGTTCTCTCAAACTATTGTAATGTGAGGCATTCAAGCTTCAGGCTCATTCTAGATTAGACATATCTGGTTCAAGACTTAGTGAATAAAATGAGCAAGATAGTCTGTTGATTAAGGCAGTGGATGGAATCTGAAAATTAACCTTGCTTTTTCATGTCTGGTAAATGCTATGTTCCCTGAGCAGCCATCTTCCTTCCCTCATTCCCCATGACCTCATTGTGCATAATGAGTCTGCAAAGTTAGCCTTCAGCATTGATTTCTTGAAAGTACTTCATCTCTTCTTCTACAGCAGGAGTCTTGTCTCTATCTCCAGTTTACTTACTTACGATCTAACTGTTTCTTCACTCCATTGGATCAACTCTATGGGAGATTTAGTTTAGTTTAATAATCCCAATTTCCTTCCCTTTTGGCACTATCAGTCTGCTGGTGATGTTTCAGCACACCTCATCTGAGACAGCTTGATTTATACAAGGGGTATCTCCTACATGCTAGAGGGAAGAATAAAATAGAAGAGGAGAGGTAGATTGTTCTAGCAGTATGAGTAGCAGATTGGCAGCTCCAGTCCCAGTTTTGTCACTGATTAGACATGTAAACTCTGGTAAGTCACTTAAAAGCTTTGGTCTTCAATTGCCGCATTTGTACAGCAAGGAGGTAATATAGTTGATTATAATGGAGCTATAAGTTCCATTATAGCTCTGTTATTTTATGAAATATAATACTCTGTTCTAAAACAATTTATAAAACATTTATGGAGACAGAATGCACATATATGAACTAGGTAAAGTTTATTTTTACTAAATCTCCCAGTGAATGCACATTGATACCATTAAAAAAAGTATTAAAGAAGATATGATAATGCATCAGGGAGGCTGGTACAGAGTGCTAGGTTGAGTCAACTATGGAAAGTTTCTTAGGGAAGAAAATTAGTGTATGGAAGACAGAGAAGGACATGGACTGATAGAAAGGTATGAAAACAAAATTTCATATCAAAGACTAGTGAATGCAAAGGTAAACCATGTGCAAACAATAGATATGGATGGATCTATGCCAGACAATGAGTAACGGTATTAGACTATTATGGGGTAATCACTTGTTGGAGAGTGTCAGACCTTAAGTTGATTAAATTAGATAATAGAAAAAAGGATATAGAAATTAATATTAATTTCTAGGCCTGGAGGTGATGTAATAAAAATGTGACTAATAAGGAAGACTAATCTCGTGACCATGTGATAAAAAAGATGAGCCAGAGTAGAGACTTTAATCAGGGAGATGAAGGTGTTGTGCAAGAGATGTAAACCTGAGGTTATGGTTTGGAGTGACTGCAAAAGCATGCAAATACATGCCATTAGCAGAAAGAATACAATCTTGACTTAGAACAGCTGTGTCCATTAGGAGTATGACAGCCATATATAGAATTAAAAATTTTCTAGTAGCCATATACAAAAAGTAAAAGAAAACAGGTGAAGTTAATTTTAATACTATTTTATTTAACCCAATATAACCAAAATATTACCACATAACTGACATAAAAGATTACTGAGATGTTTTATTCTCTTTGTTTTTGAAATCCAATATCTATTTTATGCATACTGCATATATCAATTTGGACTATTTTCACATTTCAAGTGTTTAGTAGCCACATGACGTATTGGGCAGCACAGCTCTAGAAGATGTGCAAGAGTTCTTCTTAAAGATTCCATCAGTTTACCTTTTATTATTTTAAAAATAATCATTAGATCTGAGGGTCAAATAAAATAATAATTTCTATAAGTAAATTTCATAAAAAACAGAGGGAACAACCTAAGGTTTCTAAACTTAATTTTGTCAAATTCCATCAGTTTACCTTTTATTATTTTAAAAATAATCATTAGATCTGAGGGTCAAATAAAATAATAACTTCTATAAGTAAATTTCATAAAAAACAGAGGGAACAACCTAAGGTTTCCAAACTTAATTTTATCAAATAAAAGCATTAATTAAATGACAAAAACCCTAGCATCTATTTTCACCATTGTTTTTTAAGTATAAGAACATTTTACAAAATTAGGAAGAATATGATATTCAAATACAGAAAATATTTCTAAGCTGAATACATATAGATCCATTAAAAATGATTACATTGTCTTCATTTTCCTCATTTCCCTATAGATGAGTAAAAAGTTCTCCATAGTCCCCCTCTGGGGATAATGATTTGAGAATCACTGATCTAGTCCAATTTCAAGGTCTCTCTGGTAGTTCAAGTCCTTTAAAACCCTGGTAGGCTGCCAGTGGCTTCATCTTCGGGGCACATGGCTAGTTATTAACCAAATATTGTAGTCATAGTCAACGAAACTAGGTGCTGCCTTTGTAGTCCCCTTTGTTGCATCCTCTAGAGTCTCTAGCCCTCATTTTAAAGACTGCTTTCTTGGTTTCTGCTTCAGAAAAAAGAAAATAATAGGCAGGGGATTCTTGTGACAGAGCTAATCTACTGCCTAATGCCCAAATACATTCTATTATTCATCGCTATCTCTGTAACTCAGAGGTTTTCCTGTGGGACATTATGGAGAGAGTCTGGGAAGTCAGGTTTTCCCATTTCTTTTGGCTACTTTCAGGTCTTCCCCCCTTTCTAGTCAGGGTACTAAAGCTTGGTTTGAGTACAGAAGTGGACTTTCGCAATGCTGTAAGACAGTGGTCTTTGCAGTAAAGGCCTTTCTTAACAGAGTTGTCTAGTTTTCCTTTTGTTTTTAGAAGGTCTGTTGGTTGGTAAAGACTAGATTTCACTGTAACAAAATGCAAACACAAAATTTCAGTCACTCAAATTAGATTGGTTGCTGTGGACATGAGTCAATGGTATGTGAACCTCATCTGTTCCTGATTACATCTGCAGTCGGCTAGGAGGCGTGCCTGCTGCAATGAATGACGTTTGACTTAATTGGCTGATGCTTAAATGAGAGAACGCAACCTAGCACAGCCTAAGCAGCTCCACATACCTCATCTCAGCCCTCGCAGCTCAGCCCAGACCTTTGGAGATCCAGAAAGGAATCACCCCGGGGAAAGTTGTTGGAACCCAGAGGCCTGGAGAGAAGGCCAGCAGAGATTATCCTGAGACTTCCCACGTAAGAAAGAACCTCAGATGAAAGTTAGCTGCCTTTCCTCTGAAGAACTAATGAAATAAATCCCCTTTTATTAAAAGCCAATCTGTCTCTGATGTGTTGCATTCTGGCAGCTAGCAAACCAGAACACATGCAGTCACAGTTATCAAGTTCAAAGTTCAGTATGAGGGTGATGTCTGTAAGATAGTTCCTCCATTAAACAATCTGTGAATTTAAAAGACAAGCTACCTGCCCCCAGTATAGAGGGGTGGAACAGGAACAAGATAACCGC
This sequence comes from Myrmecophaga tridactyla, assembly GCA_004026745.1. NCBI lineage: Eukaryota > Metazoa > Chordata > Mammalia > Pilosa > Myrmecophagidae > Myrmecophaga > Myrmecophaga tridactyla. The sequence continues at coordinate 82,894 of PVIY010004203.1, forward strand.
AATAACCAACCGCACTAGAAAGGGACAAGATAACTGAGGATATAAGGAACCTTGCGGATCCTTGTCTGCAGCAATTCTGAGGTCCAGCTGGGCAGAAGAGGTGACGTTCCCTCCCCTGAGAATGAGCACTGTTCCTTAATAAGATCCAGTCTTCTCCCTGGGAGGGGTTCTTGGTTTACACTCTGCAATGTCTTTCCTTTGTATTACCCTCACTGGTCACATCTACAGTGGACTTTGGAGACTTCGATATCCTGGGAGGCTGAGTAGGATTCATAGTCTCATTTCTGCCTTAGTTGGTTGGTGATGCAGTTTCACAAACAGGACAATCATTGCCATACATTCATTCAGTAAGGCTGATAGTTATTGTACTGATACAACTGTCTCAAGGACTTAGTTGGCTTATTATCTATTTGATTCCCATCAGTTTCCGGTGTCAATAGTCACCTATATAATTTCTTTTCTCAGAAAAGTTTTGTGGACATACTTCCCTGATGAGCTATATTACTTTTTTGCCCCTGTGCCCTCTCCCCATCTCCATTTTATGACTTAATTGCAGGTAACGTGGGTCAAGTAAGTTTCAGTGGGCGGGAAACTTCAAGGGGTGGTTTGGAGCTTTGCACTCCAGAAAAAGTGTTCTTAACCTTAATCCATTCATATGGGTGTGAACCCATTGTTACTAGGACCCTTTGATGAGGTTACTTCTGCTAAGGTGTGGCCTAACTCAGTCAGGATGGGTCTTAATCGTATTACTGGAGTTCTTCATAACCTAAATGAAATTTAGACAGATGTCACGAGAGGCTGCCACATGTATTGCTATGTGACAGAGGAGCCAGGGACCAAGGTGCCCAGCAGCCAAACCAAGAGTGCCAGTCTCCAGGAACAAAGCATTACCTTGGTGATGCCTTGATTTGGACTTCTCTTAGCCTCAAATGTGAATGAATAAATCCCGATTGTTTAAGCCAACCCATCACATCATATTTGCTTTAGGAGCCAGAAAACTAAAATGCTTTCTTGGTTTTTTCTCTGAGCCATTTAGCCCAATTGAAATTATTTACCGAACCATACTCTTATTTGAGCCTTTATGCTTAGGAATTTTATTTCCTTCAGAGGTTTTAATGGATGCAATGGTTATAACCTTAATTTGATTGTTACTGCAAGGAGGATTTTGATATGCTTTTGTTACTAAGAGTAGTTTCAATTTGATCTATTTGGTAGTGGTTTAGGAGCAGCTGAGAAATAATTATTGCACTACTGCAAATCCTGAATTTCTGGACTCTTTTTCCTTTCATTTCTTTCGGCAACATGGACAGTTCTTTGATAAGCTCATCTGGTTTTTGTAAAATTCTCTGAAACATAGATAACAACAACTAAATTTCTATAATCTCTTGTCTTGGTCCTACAAGTTCATTAGGTATATGCTATACTTGCCAAGTTATCAGAAGTGAGAATCTTACCAAATGCGTTGTCATTATTTAGCATGGATCACTAGCCTTAGAGTTTCTGATAACAGATTCCTTCTGGGCTGCTATCTGGCCTTAAATCAATAACACATTTTCTTTCGGTTGTTATGATAGCAACCCATATCTAGTTATCAGTTTCTGAATCAGTCAATTTATGCTAAGCTGTGCTGCAGTAAAAAAAACAACCCCTGTCTGAAAAAAAGTTTATTTCTCACACTATGCACACTCAGGGACCCAATCTGTTGAGATTCTATCTTGATATATTTTCCCACATTTGTTGTGGTACAAAAAGAGATGGTAACCTTGTTAGTCAAGATGTAATGGAGAGGCTGGAGGGAACTGCCTGAAAATCATAGAGCTGTGCTCCAGTAGCCATGTTTCTTGAAGATGATTGTATAATGATATAGCTTTCACAATGTGACTGTGTGATTGTGAAAACCTTATATCTAACGCTTCTTTTATCTTTCTTATCAACAGACAAGTAAAACATATGGAATAAAAATAAATAATGGGGGAACAAATGTTAAAATAAATTTAGATTGAAATACTAGTGATCAATGAAAGGGAGATGTAAGGGTTATGGTATGTATGAATTTTTTTCTGTTGTCTTTTTATTTCTTTTTCTGAATTGATGCAAATGTTCTAAGAAATGATCATAATGATGAATACGCAACTGTGATGATATTGTGAATTACTGATTATATATGTAGAATGGAATGATCATAAATTAAGAATGTTTGTGTTTGTTATTTTTTTTAAAAATTAAAAAAATGAATTAAAAAAGAAAAAAAAAAAAGAGGTGGCAAACCATGCTCGAGTCCTAAGAAACAAGAGGCAATAGCTTGATAAGAGCACAACTCAGTTATTTTCAATTTTAGCATCTCTTCCTTATGACAATCTCTTCCCATTTTTGTATTAGTCAGGACTCACTGGGGTGAAGATGACAGAGATCCAATTTAGCAGAGATTATCAGCAGATTCTGCTTCTGTCTGTCACTATCTCCTTTGCTTCCTCCCTCTCTCTATCACTCCCTTTCTATTTCCTGTCTTTGCTTCTCTCTGCTTTATTTTCTTCTACTTTAGACAGACTTTCTCTATGTGGTTGTGATAATGGCTGTTGGTAGCCTCTGATTCTCTTCTTTTTGGGTCCATGATCCCAAAGCAAGAACATCCCTCCTAGTCTAATAAAAGAAATGTTGGTACAGCCTTTGATTTTAGATACATACTCAGCCCTGAACAAAGCACTGTAGTAGGGAAATAGAGTCTTATAGTCATCTGAGACTAGATTCTGTGTTTATCTTGATGACCACAAGGTAGTATAGGACATATTATTAGAAGATGGAGGGTTGGTAAGACCAGTGGGCTGATAATAGCAGTAGATTTTTACCCACCGTCTACCACAATCCAGAAGTTTTCCAGGAGTAAGCAAGAAAAGAAACAGAACCTGCAAATATCTTAGAAGGTGTTTGTGGTTAGTGAGTGTGGGTAAGAGGAGAATGGGGAAGAGGTGAGAACTGAGGAAAGAGAATAAATTGGTAGTCAAATGGCAAATAAATTAAGTTGAATGAGAATGCTGTCAGGGTTTGTGAGTCCCTGTAGGTGAAGCTTCTGAAGAATGTGAAAGGTAACTGCTATAATCACAATAGTCAAAAATGCAAATATTTAAAAAGTAACATATAATGACGCAATTAAATTTACTATCCTGCTGTGTGAAGACAGATAAATTTTATCGTATTATTTCCCTCCTGGTGAGATAATACTCCTCAGGCTGTGGAACTGAAATAAGGAGGTGTTGGAATAAGGAATAGTAGTTGTGAAAACAAAAATATGTTTCCTATTTCTCATTTAATCCTCTCTTAGAATGACTAGTGTTCAAATATCAGTTCCTGGGATTTCTAAGTGATGTCCTACATAACTGGCTATGTTGCTCATGTTAGCTTGTTGTGAACTGGCCGCAAGGAATTTCTCAACTATTATATCTTCTAGGGACTAACCACACACAACAGATAATAGGGCCTGGGTGTAAGAAACTTAACGAAGACAAGTTTCTTCATGCTATCATGCTATCGTGTTTACAGGTTGCTATTCTCGCTCTGAAATGTGAACTTACAATTTCTATACCACTTATCCAAATGTAATCACATCAAACAGGCACATATTTATAAGGTCAAATATTTTCATAGATGTGCTATAGAGATATAGGAAATGTTCTAGGTGGAATATTGCAAGACTAAAGTTAGACATGTGTAAGTGTCTAGGAGTGTAAAGGAGGTATAGGAAGGATAGCAGAGGAAAAGCTGTTTCAGTTATGGCAAAAGGGGTTGACGCATGGAAAAAATCCCAGTGGAATCAATGGAATTCACATTGGAAACACCAAGAATCAGTGACTTGACAAAATCTTAGAAAAGTATCAGTCACTAATGATCATTAAAAGAAGAGGAGGGAGCTAGGAGGTGGATGGGCCTCTGAAAGGCTATCCTAAATGGGCTGAACCTATTGCTGGACCCATTGATTTTGAGGCCATTATTAAACATCTGATGCAACCTCTTATACATGGTGCCTGGCACCTGACAACTGGTGATGTCCTGGAGGAGGGAAGCCTGGGAATATAGCAATGCACTATAAGATTAGAAAGCGTAGGACTGGAGAGGAGATGAGGGCTCCACATGCATAAACATCTAATCAATGACAATCCCTGTTTACTTGTGTATCCTTGGTGACCATTAATGGAGTCACTTTCTCCTTCAGTTTAAACGGTTACTATTCTTGACCTGCAAAGTGTGCTGATCTTTGCTAATCTGCTCAGATGCTTTGCATGTTTCCACATCATGGAATATGCATTCTTCTGAAAAGCAGGGAAGATTGGTACTTCCAGCATCATTAAAATGGGTTTCTGAGCAGGGTTGCTAATAATACCATGCTTGATTATTAAAGAACGTAATAAGTAACCAATTCAAACCAATTCAAAGTCCTGAAAAGTAACCTTTCCTGAAGGCATCCTTGGGACAACATTTTCTTGATCTGTACTAGCCGTAGAATGGTGTGCAACAGAGGGAGGCAGTTTTCTAAGAGCTGAACAGGGAGAGATGGTGCACAGATAAATGTAACTTTAAAAAAGTACTTCAAATAAACGTAAATATACACAGGGTCTAAATTCAATTAAAGGACGTTCTTAGGCAAACAAAATCAATAATTTGCAATCTAAGCCTTAACTAATGAATAAAGAATATTTCCTTTGGACACAATTTACACTGTAACATTTAGGAGACTTATTCTTGAATATAGGACATATATTAAGTCCTTGAGGGTAAACTGAATTCTTGATTGGATGCCATTATCACACAAACAATGATATAATATTAGATAGTACAAGTTGGAAACTTAAAAAAATGTGGCCTTAACCAGAGGTTCAAATAATTGGCAGCAAACCACATTCATAATCATGCATAAATTTAGAAAAATTTAACTTTATATGTGGTCAGAGTTTGTTTTGTAATTTTTGTAAAATATATAAGCCTCAGTGAAGTAAATTTTAATGTAGTGGTTTTTTAAAAGGTGATGCAGTGTATTAGTCAGGGTTCTCCATAAAAGGAGAAATTCTCTCTATATATATTTGTACACTTTAAGAGATTTATTATAGGAATTGGCTCACATTACTGGGGGGATTGGCAAGTAAGAATTCCAGAGGTGAGGCTGCAGGTTGGGAACTTAATGGTGACATTGAACTCCCCAGGAGAAACAGGCTGGCTGAAGTAGAGATGGAAATTCTTCTGACTGCTGAAATCCTAAGGCCTTCTTTTGGGACCTCCAACTGACTGGAGGAAGAGATTCCTTTCACTGCTGAAGGCAGTCTTCTTTGCTGATTGTAGATGAAATTGGCCGTAGATGCGATCAACTGACTAATGATTTAAATCCAAGAAATACCCTCACATAACAATCAGATTCCTGCTTGCTTGATGAAACAACTGGACACCATAACCTAGCTAAGCTGACTCATGAAATTAACCAGCACATACAGCGTCTTTAATTTGGTATTATTCTGAAATATGTTCCCTGGCAAACTGTATACTACAAGCTAAAATAAAATAATAAGCTGTGCTTAAACTTCTAAATATGAAGGAAAAAATAGATGTAGCATAATGATGTTAGACATATTTTGGACATCTTGAAAAGATAGATATTCATAATATTATTTACTAAAATTCTGATAAGAAATGCTGTGAGGTCATGATAAGAATGGGTTTTAATTTTCTTTAATAGCAATTTAAAAGTTAATTTTTTGTAACAAGTAATGTTTTTTATCTAACCTCTAGGACAGTCTAGAACAGTGATTGTCATTGAGGTCCTGGGAACTGGTAAGAAATAGGGACTCTCAGGCTCTAGGTCCACCTACCGAAGCAGAAGCCCTGGGGTTGGGGTGCAGCGAGCTGTGTTCTCACCAGCTCTCCAGGTGATTCGGAGACGCACTCGGGTCTGAGTACTGGTCTAGAAGGACTTCAGCTCTCTCTTATCTCATTTGAGAGATGAAAAGAGCTGAAGAATTTTCATCCTCCGGCTTAGGTGCTGACCCTCTCTGAGTAACAAGCTGCTAAAGAATAACTGGGCACTGATCATCAGATAAAAATAATGAGGTTTCTTTCTGGTGACTTTCATGGAGATCAACCGGAGGACAAACCAAACTGATAATGCAAGAGGACTGCAGGGAGGAGGTGTTCATTTTATTCCTAGAAAAAATAATTTTGCAAGAGGTTAATAATTGTCACCGGGCTTTGTGCCAGATGTGGAAGGGAAATCCCAATGGTCTAGAAGCAAATCAGTGACCTAAAAACAGAAACTGTTTTATCCTTTCATTTATTATGGGGAAACATTCTTAGGTATCTGTGAAGAAATTTTAAGAATGTTAAGTGTTCTCTTAAATGGGTAACACAGGGAGCAATGGAAGAAAACATGAATGTGTAGAAGAGATTGGTTTTATATTGCCTATTTTAGGTATGAACAAGTCAATGCATTTTTTACTATAATATTTAAAATTATATTAAATATACTATAATATATTAAAATTATATATTCTAAATATTATATTTAAATTTAATATTTTAATATAAAATTTTATTTATATTATTTTATTTTATTATTATTTAATATAAATAATAAAATATTGTATATTATTAATATATACTAATAAAAAAGGTCCAGTGATTTTAGAAAGTTCTGTTGTGAAGCCCTAAAAGCCAAGCTTTATTGGAACCAAACCTGGACTTGCTGTACCTTTAACTCTGAGTTAAACACCTACTTATTTTTGTAATCACATTGTCATTTAAAGTACTTTGAAGCAAATATAATTGTGACAGCCTCTTGTAGATGGACTTTAATAGTTACAGGAATAATGAATTTTGCAGAATGTTATATTGTATCCTGTACAATAGTTGCTGAACTAATTTACATAATGAGGTAATTTATTCAAACACCCATACAGAGTCCTTAAAAAATCTCCCAGTCAATGTCTGCTTTCTCCCAGTAAGCTGAACTACTGAATGTGGCTTCAGTTGTTTCCACAGGCTGGGGTTACCAGCCGAGCAGACCTTGTTTAGAGGCAAACCGTATACACAATAGTTACTGAACTATTAGGATGCCAAAGTATAGTTCCTGAATGTCTGGTGCACAAGGAGCTTTGTCACAGCTGAGTTTCTCAACTCAAATTTAAGTACTGTTTTGTGCTCTTTAAAAGAAGTTCTGGAATTCTGCAGTTAAAAGAAATGACCTGATTTGGTATTTAAGTTGAAATGGTCTAATTTGAAAAGGTAAGCATAAACAGACTGAGACAGATTTTGTTTTTGAGTTTACTAAGAAGTGCATATGCAACCAACGCAAGTAGCATCACATTGACTTTAATTTTCTAAATTAAATTAAATCTGGTTCTAAGTCCCCTCCCACCTGGCTTCCTCCCCCTATGGTGGATGCTACGAGAATCGCAGGCCTGGGTGTCCATGGTCACCCTAGTTACTGCTGCTTTTTTGGTACCTGATGGCCGATGTGGAGGACTTCGCAGCCCTCTGCTGCCCCAGACAGCAGTGCCCCTTTCAGAGCCCAGTTCCTCCACCAACTCATTTCCCCTCACTCTCAAAGAGAAGTCACTGAGGCTCAGAATGGAGCTGCACTCTACCTTCCGCATTAGGCCAATTATCCTCCCTGCTGACATGCTGTTTATCAACTGGTCCTCCACTTACAAAGCTTGCCATTTGGCCTGTTTGTTTGGAGAAGGCAAACCCTTCACACCCAGCCTTGAGCTACGTCCCTCTTCTGGTCTAGAGCAGCCTGTCTCCCTATACCCCTCTCAGGGACATGTAGAATTCTAGTGTATTTTCCTAGATTGGCCCAGGCAGGCAATTTTTTTTTTTTTAAAGAGAAATTTCTAAAACACAGAGAGACAATTTCTCCTCCAACCCTAAGCAAGAAGACTGAGGTCACGAAGACCTGGTCAGTCTTCAGGAAAAGGTACAGGTGAGAGGAGTGGACACCGGTTCATTCTTTCTGTGCTTTTACATGCAGTCACTGTTCCAACTTCTCCAAGGCAAGTAGCTGGAAGGAGGAGAGTAAATGATGAGGCATCATCTTGGATGGGGAATCCTTACAATCTCCAGTCCCTCTCAGTGGAAGTAAAGGGATGTGCTTATCGGTAGGCTCAGACCAATCTAACATAGGAGCCAGGCCAGATGACAGCAGGACACATCAGAACAGGTTAGTAGGCTCAACCTACCTGCCTGTGTAGACAATTAGTTCCACAATAAGTCCCTACCGAGACCGGGCTTCTGCCACAGTTGGCTTGGCAGCTTTATCCTCTGTCTTTTGCTTGCTGCCATCCTCCCCTGGAGGTTAGGCTCTTCCAAGGCTAGAGTTATTTAAATATTTGTTTTAAATTTATCAAAAATGATTCTAAAGTGGAAAGACCAAATTGAAAAATTTCCCCTTTCTCTCCAATCCACTTCTCCGAGATAAACCATTTTAGGTAATAGGTGGGCCTAAATCTTTCCAGATATTCTTCTATACTTACAGCACAGGTAAATATAAATAACATGCATACAGTTTTAGAAAGAAAAATGTAATCATGCTCTATATACGGTGAAAGATGCTTGCTTTTAAATTTTAATTTTCATGGGGTCTTTCAAAGGGTATTTTTCCAATTCACCATATGCATTTGCCTTTTCTTAGTGATTACACATCATCCCATTATATGGATCTACTATAATTTATTCAAGCATTTTCCTTTGAGGGGCATTTGAGGTATTTTTACATGTCAATATTACAACCAATGCTGCAGTGAACTGCCTTAAACATTTAACCTAGACCAGAAGCTGGTCCATATGTAACTAGACGAATCGTTTGAGACCATTACGCAGTTGTCAATATTGACTCCTAGAGCATCTACTGTGTAGATTTCTCTGGCTCTGTCCACCCATGGATTAGGTTGTCTCAGGTTACAATAGCCTGGAGCAGGCCAAGGTCAAAATGTAGCTTCAAACCCTCTGCCTGGATTGGCTCTGCCCTTGCAGAAACCAGCTCCATAACCCAGCCAGTTTCTACAGCCTCTTCCCCTTCTCACTCTGCCTTTGATTCTTCCTCCTCCTTAATAGTCAGCGTGCTTGAGATTTCAGCAGGATTTGCTCTACAAAATGACTCAGTTGAAATGCCAGACCAGCAGCTCACAGCCTAGAGACTGGTGTGACTTAAAAGAATAATTTTTCTAATTCTAATAATCTGAATTGGCTATTATCTGGATATTCCAGCCTGAGAAGGAAATAAAAATTTTCCATGTATATTGTCTTGAAAATATTCCAGGTATCTTTCTAGGGATAAAATTGAGAGCTGATCAGGGGAATTAGCTGCTTAATTTTTTTTTTTTTAAATCCAGGAAAAAAAAAATGTTCTAATCCTTGTCTTAAGACATAACTTTTTCAAATTTGAAACAGAAGACAAAACAAACAACGTTTCTGAAAATAATCCAGTGCATTTAATGCAGCATTAGTAGGTGCACAGTGAAACACTGCAGTGGTTAAGCTTGGCACCCAGTTGGCACTCGTGGCTGGTACAGAGGTGGAGGAAGGGCTGACGTTCATGCCCCAAATGCCAGAGAGAAGAACAAGATCTGGCATGGGTGACCAAAAATCAGCCAACTGCTTTTCTCCTACTATTTGTTCCTGCTCTGGCTTCTGGTTCCTTATGCTGGAGGACTGTTAGTTTCATTCATTCACTTACTCATTTATCAACAAATATTGTCTGAGCACTTACCATTCCTCCTGCACTGTGCTGGGTGCTGAAGATTCAAAAATAAACTAGGACCCTGCCTTCTAGCAGCATACTCTTTGGAGACGGGGAGATGGTGGTAAAAAATAAATGAAGAATTACAATTCAATGTGGCCAGTGCTGTATAAAATGAAGCATAGGAGAAGGGCCTGGGGGGCGTATGGGGAGAGCCACCCCACCTAGGGCTTCACAGGTGTGTGGCTTGTGCAATCACTAAAGGCTCCATTTTCAGAAGGACCGTATACTTAGTGTAATGCTGTGCTGTCTTGAAATTCTTAGCAGTTTAAGCTCTGAACCTGTGCTTTGTGAGTGTGATGGGATGATGGGGCCTGTGTGTAGAGCACAGCGGATACACATATATCCCCATATCTTGCCACCCCATCTGCATATACTACTCCCAGTGGTCCCATGAGCGTAGCATTGATGCATGGGAGTTCAGTGAGACTCTATGCTAGCACAAGATAAGCGTGTTACATCTGTGACTGAATGGGGTGCTATCAGCCCTGATGGCCCATGCTTTCTTCTTGAACCAGAACTTGCTCCAAAATAAGGCAACTGCTGTTCTAAGAAACACCAGTGACCAAAGGCCCTATTATACGCTTTCTTATTGGTGTTACTGCGTTATATTAGCTAATCATTTACACCGGAAATCAAGGCATGGAAGGAAAGTTAAAGATTAGCCAACCTTTTTCTTTCAGTCCTTTCTTATTTATCAGTAAAGCAAAGTTAGAGAGTATTGGCAGAATCTGGGGGTATCAAGAAGTGAAATAAAAATAGTTAAGTTACTTTTCTATAGCGTTTCCATTGTTCTGCTGGAGAATGAAATCCAAATGCTGTGTATGAACTAGGAATTGTGTGACTTGGGTGAATTTTGCATAAATATTCTTATGCTTATATTGAAAACTATCATTGTACAATATAAAGATAAATGGTAAAATTCAAGTTAATGATTTATAAATTTGTCTTGACTTTAAAAATCAAATATCAAATAAAAAAATACCGTGACGAGTCAAGAGATACTGTAGAAGAAAGGAAAAAGCTTTATAGTTTAGAAACACCAGTGACCAAAGTCCCTATTATACGCTTTCTTATTGGTGTTACTGCGTTATATTAGCTAATCATTTACATTAATGGTATCTTTTTCCTGCTTTTTGAAAAAGGGCTCCTGCATTTTCATTTTGTATTGGATCCTTGGAATTGTGCAGTCGGGCCTGTGCCTCTGCAAACACTAAGCTGTACACAGATGTCAACTATCCTTTCTCCTTGTTTGGCTGTTGTGAGGCTGTACATGAAGGAGCATATGGCAGCCAGTTTCAAAACACCACTGCCCCCCATAGTATTCATTTAAGATGAATATTTTCAAAATGTATCTGTTTACAAGCCATCTGATAACAGAGACCATCTTCCACTTGCAGTGTCTAATATACAAATGCCTTTTCTCACGGTCAAATTATATTTGATATGTTATACCCATATCTCAGAAGGTAGAATTTAATAATTTTTTAATCTAATTCAAATGTTGCTATGAATCTCTGAAATTTTGAAATATTTTGCCTAAAGTAGAGTTTCTTCTGTTTTATAGTTTATTTACAGCAAATATTAAATATGGCTTAAGTGTTAAAAATAAGAAGACATGTCTAATTCAATAATGCAATTTTCTATTTTGTTAGAGATGAGTATATAGCATTAAGTTAAAATTGTTGAAATGACTTTTGTTATTGTAATTCAAATTGGCTAGTAAAACTAACTTCATTTTTCCTTAGTAAACATTTATAGACTTAGTGCCTTAGGACATTATGTTTCACAGCATTTGGCTCACAAACAAAACCTTTTGAACTGCTTAATTTGGCTGGCTTTTAGCAATTATTGAAAGAACCACTGCATCTACTCCAATCTAGAATTATACAGCATACAGTAAAATAAACTAAGATTTATATCACATAAATAGTAACAATTTTATTAATGGAAAAAGAAAACTGACTGAGTAAAAGTGTCAGTGACTAATCTTGTACTTAATTTCTGAGTTATGTGTTTATTCCCCCTCCTCCTCTTTGCATTCTGTGATGGCACTCTGCCTATATTGTTATTTGCAGAATTAGGAAATAAATGGGAAGATATTTGCTTACTTGTTCATGCAGTCATTCAATCAAGATAATGATCGACCACTTTAATCTGTTTCTTTTTTGCATGGGCAGGTACCAGCAATTGAACCTGGGTCTCCAGCATGGCAGGCGAGAACTCTGCCACTGGGCCACTGTAGCCCGCCCTTAATCTATTTCTAGAACAAGAAAAGATAAAAACGAAAATTTAAAATTGCAGATTGTTTCCAATGTCAATTAATCATCCAACAATTATATGCTCTTTATGTGCCAGGCACTGTTCAAGGCATAAAGAACTCAGGGTTCCTGCTTGCAAGGAGTGTTCTTTTTTAGTGGGAGAGATATATAATATGCATGTATGAGTATTTTAGCTAAGTGATCAGGGACAGTTGAGAGTCATTCAGTTGAAAAATCTTATTGAGAGTTCACATTTGAGCTGTGTCACAACGATAAGATGGCTTGCTCGTATAGACTTACAGAGTTGCCTAGGCCATAGTTTCTTCTCTTAGGAGCTGGTAGATCCAAAGTGGAAATAGACGTTATCCAACAATTTCAATAGTAATTCTCCATCTTCCTATCACAAACAAGCTCCAGAAAAAGGCCCCATTTTCTTTTTCTCATCCCACTTTCCCTGGTATGTTGTGGTAAGACCCCAGGTATCCTTATTAAATCTAAAGAATTTCTGTCATTCTTGTTTTACCTAGTGTCTGAGTTGAAAATGTTTTGGTACATTCCCTTCTACTTGAAATCCTTTCTTTTCTTGGATCTATCCCTGCATCTCTCTGCTTCTTCTACTATTTTGCTGCCAGCTCTTTTTCAGTGTCCAAATTAGCTTCTGATTCTCTTTATGTGTATGAAGATTTATATTCTTCTGGGCATGCTTCCTGTGTATTTTCACTTCTCAGTCTAGACTTCTGGTCAAAATCTTTGGATAATGAATTTTTGAGAATATGATGAATGATTTAGATCCTTTCTCAGATAAAATGAACATGCTCTCAAAATCGTAGCAATTTTTAGAGAATTGAAGGAACCCAAGAAGACTAATCACAGAATCTGTAAGGGTTCATGGATTCCTATTTGAGGATGTCCCTTTACCTGTTCTTGCTGGTCAGTTTCAACCACACCTATGGCTTTCTCCATGTCAAGAATTCCTAAATCTGTGTCTCCAGGTCAGCTTCAACTTTGTATATCCAACTGCCTTCCAGATATTTCCACTTCATGTCCCCAAAGCACCTTGATTCCGTATGTTCAACATGGAACTCACTTCTCTCTCAGTCATCACAGTTTCTTCTTTCTCCTTTAATTTCTTGCCTTCTGTTGCAAAGTTTGTCTAGGTATTGCCATTCATTAAGCTGTACAATCCAGAGTCCAGGGTGTCAAATTGTACTTCTGTCTCCCTCTCCCTGTACATTCCAAGTCAACTAGCTTGTCCTAGTCCAAGAAGCTGCCACATCTGTCATATTTGCAAATGCCATGCCTGCTCTGTCATCCCATTTCCATTGCCTTTATTCGTTCCTTTAAATCTCATTCTTGGATTTCTCAGAGTAAGAATGGGATAGAAGTCTTGAAGAAAGTGGTAAATACTTGGAACCGTCATTCAGAGAATGGATGCGTTTGCTGACTTGGGATAGCTGAGTGGTACTGGGACCCAGTCAATTTTTATTAAAATGAAATTACCTCCTTTTTTCCTGACAAATCTCTTATGAAAAAGCCAGGGTTAAAAAGTTATTACTGCATAACAGATTATTCCCCTAACCTGAAGACAGTTATTAAATTTCTCATTGCCTTTTCCTTCATCAGTTAAAGTTCACTTCCTTTACATTTCCACACATTTTCATCTCTATTGCTGTCTTTTGAATAATTTCACTATTTTCCATATACATTTTTATGTTTAACTCAGAACCGGATGTTGGATCCTGGTGATTTAGTCAATTCAGCAATTATATATTCTTTGTCCTCAAAAAATTGGGAAACTTGTGTGAGAAATGGGCTAGGGAATGTTTTTTATATTTACACAACACAGTTAGACAAAGCAATTTAAGACAACATAATAAAATGCTGACCTGTATATATATTTTTCAAGCCTTAACATGTCTGGCATCGGAATAACTAGAAAGAAGTGTGGTATATCATAAATTATTGATTGAATATTGGCTAGATATAATAGCTCAGCAATTTTTGGAATTTCAGGAATGTCATAATGGGGAACTATTATGGCAGCTGAAAGACTTACAGCCTGAGGAGACTTACTTTTATAGTGATTCTTATAGCTTTAGCCTTCAGATGTATTCCAAGGAGCCCCCTGGGAGAAGGGAGACGCAGGTGGAATGAAGTCTGGGCTCTGGGCTCTGGGCTCCCAGCTTTTCAACAGGAGCAGTTTTAGTTTCATTTGTTTTATGCAATTGTCTTCTTTGTAACATTGTATTTAAATACAGAGTTAAATACAGGAAAAATATAAGGAAAATCACCACTATTGATGGTGAATAATATTATAACCGGCAAAAAATATTTTGTTTGATTGTTTGGGTCCTTCCCTCAAGAAATTTAAAATTTCTCTATAGACAGCATTATTTACAGCTACCATATGACAGTTATGCTGTGTCTGTGCTGAGAGTTCTAAGGCTTACAAGAATTTTACTGTTTGGGTCTCAATGGAAAAATTCCCTTCATCTTCCCTAGCTGTAATTTTGCAGAATCATAGATTTTAGCAGTGAAACAAAACCCAAGAAAATGTCTGGCCAGCTGTCTGACTTTGGCAGGTAAGTTATAATTATTTTCATTTCATAGATGTCACACTTGATATTCAAAAACGTGACTTGCACAAGATGTGTTATGAGAATGAAAATTAGATCTTTCATGTAAATTTGTAAGCGTTTATCATTAAATATGCTTGATTGTTCTCTTCTTGAACACTTGGCTGGTTACTATCCAGTAAATATGAACATATCAGTGGATTTAATTTCCATAATTTCAACATGGGGATAATTTATTACTTAATTGTTAGCTGTCATCAATATATTTAAACTCTTTAATGAATATTTTCCTGTTTTTTACTTTAATAGAAACTGACTCTCACTTGTGGTTTCTGTTTTCCCTATAGCTACCCAAATGAAGCCTGCACATTCTCCCACTTCAGGAAGGCACTGAAGTTCTTTTTTAAAATATATATTTCTATTGATAAAGCAACATACAAACACAAACATTCTTAACATACAAACATTCCACATGTGGTATATAATCAATGGCTCACAGTACCATCACATAGTTGTATATTCATCACCATGATCATTTTTTAGAACATTTGCATCACTCCAGAAAACGAAATAAAAAAAAAAGAAAAAACTCATACGTACCATATCCCTTGCCCCTCCCTCTCATTGACCACTAGTATTTCCATCCTCCCAATATATTTTAACTTTTGTTCTCCCTATTATTTGTTTACTTTTTTATTCATATTCTTACTCTAGATGATCTTTACCCTAGATAAAGGAAACATCAGACACAAGGTATTCACAGTCATACAGTCTCATTGTAAACGTTATATCTTTATAGAATCTTTGCCGCCCATTTGCATCTTCCTTTTTTCTAGTGACATGTTCATACCATGGTTCCCTCTTGAATAAATTGTGGAGGCCTAAACTCTGAAATTAGGGCATGTTCCCTCTGAAGGCTCTAAGGAAGAATGTTTCCTTGTCCCTGCTAGCTTCTGGGGGCTCCAGGCCTTCCTTTGTTTGTGGCTACCTAACTTCAATCACTGCCTCCATCTTTAAAGGGTTTTCATCTCTTCTTTTCAAGTTTCTTTCCTCTGTGTGTCTCTTATGAGAACACTTGCCATTGGATTTATGTCTTACTCATATAATCCAAGATGATCTCATCTTGCAATCCTACATTAATTATAGCTATAAAGACTCTTTTTCCAAATAAGGTCATATGTTCAGGTTTCAAGGGCTCAGATATGGACATATCTATTTTGGTGTTACCATTCCACTCACTTAACCATATATTTTAGTTTCCTAGGGTGCTTAAAGCCAATTACCATGAAATGGTTCAGCTTAAACAATGGGCATTTATTTGCTTATGGTTAGAATCTGGAGAAATATCCAAATCAAGGCATCATCAAGTCGATGCTTTCTTCCTAACTACCGGCTGCCAGGGATCCTTGGCTCTTCTACCACATGGCAAGGCATGTGGTGGCATCTCTCGCTCTCTCCCTTCTCTTCTGGCTTTCTTTTCTTTCAGTTTCTTGCTTCCATGGCTTCTTCCTTCTTTGTGTAAATTTCATTCCATTTATAAAGGACTCTAGTAATAGTAACCTGTTTTAGTTTGCTAAATGCTGCAAGAATGCAAGATACCAGAAATGAAATGTCCTTTTAAAAAGGAATTTATTAAGTTATAAGTTTACAGTCTTAAGGCCATAAAAATGTCCTAACTGGTATCCAGAGAATGATACCTTAACTCAAGGAAGGCCAATGTCTGTCACATGGGAAGGCACATGGTTGGCATCTGCTGGTGCTTGTTCCCAGTTCCATTGCTTCCAGTTTCTGATGCCAGTTCCTCTCTAAGAATCTGTGGGCTTTCATTGAGCTTTTCTGGGGCACAACTCTGGGTTCTGGCTTGCTTAGAATCTCATTGGAAGGTACATGGTGATATCTGCTGGGTTCTGCATCTTCAAATGTCTGTGTCTAGGCTTCTGTTCTCTGTCAGCACTACAAGCATCTCCAAACATCTGTATCTTTGTTGGCTCTGAAGCAACTGTGTTTTCTCCAAAAGTCCAAAAGTCTAAACTGTGTTTAGACTCCAGTAAACTAATCAAGGCCCACCTTAAATGGGCAGTCACATCACCATTTAGTCAAAAGGCCACACCCACAATTGAGTAGATTATATCCCCATGAAAACAATCTAATCAAAAGGTCCCATCCTACAATATTGAATCAGGATTAGAAATATAAGGCTTTTCTGGGGTACCTAGCAATTTCAAACCAGCACAGACCCCAGGACCCATCCTAAATGAGGCAAGTCACATCTCAACTGAAGTGGCCTTATCAAAAGCCACACTCACTGTGTGCTCACACCAATAGGAACACAATAAATTTAAGAACATGTTTTTCTGAAGTATATACAGCTTCAAATCACCATACCATATTTATTTATTTTTAAGAGTATAGAATAAAAACTATATATGATACAATTAATACTTATAAGGAAAATGTAAGAACCTTATCCCAAACATAACAATCTGTGAGAACCCAGCAACATGAAAAGTAGTTAAATATTCATCTCATGAGCATAATATGCTTTATTTTATCCTGTTTGCTATGTTCGATAAGAGATGAACTATATACAGTTTTGGCCTTGAGGGACTTTAAAATGGAGAAAAATGAAAAAATATACAAATAACTGTAATACAAGGCACGGCAACCTTTCTTCTTACAGACAGGAAACGTAAAGAAGAAATTGTTTCCAACTGAAAAGTTATGAAGAGTTGGTATTTGATGTGGATCTTAGAGAATATGTAGGATTCTGACAGATGGGGAGGAAGTCAGCAAGTCACACAGTGACTGAATATGTGAATTCAGCAGATTCTGGGGATTGGGGGCTGACCAGGAGTATGAAATGGGTTATTAAATCAGCAGATGAGAGAATGACTAAAATAGTGGAAGAAGAACCAGAGGGCTTAAAAGAGCTGAATTCCAAGAGTAACTGAGAAGTAGCAAAGCACTTGAAAACCAGGGATCTAAGCTAAATCAAGGACCAAATGGAATCAACTCTTACAAATATGAACTGTTACAGTGGTTGTGGCAGCAGGGCCCACAGTGGCGGTGGTGGTGGCGGCAGCGGTAGTGTGTGAGTGTGTGTGTGTGTGTGTGCGCGCGCGCGCGTTTATAGTTACAAGCAAGAAGATCAGGCAAATTCTATTGGCAACTATTGGTACTCCAGTTGGCTTTAATTGCCTCCAGTGCTATGTAACGCTCCTCCAAGACATATTTAAGATTACAGAGTCTGAATAGCTTCTCCTGAGTAGTTGGATATTTTGGTTGTACCTAGGATTCATGAAAAAGGGAAAGGCAAAGAGGGGAGAGGGAAGGGGGAAGAAGAGGGAAGATAGAAATAAAGTTACACAAGTAGGCTAGGAGTAGAATGTTGCAGGTCTCATTAAAAAAAATTTTTTTTTGGAGGTTCATGGTCCGGGAATATTTAAAAACTTTTAATAAAATTGTATAAAAAATAAAACAGGTGCATGATTTAAAAACCAAAGAATAACTAAGTACTTATAAGGAAAAACACAACTCTTATTTAAACTTCTCTCAATTCTCTATCTTTTCTTCCCCAAGGGAAGTGACTTTTAACTCTTTTAAGCCACTTCTCTAGTGACTTCAGCCTATGATCATGTAGTATGAATACATCACTGTTCATTGATTTATTCATTTTAGACAGGGTCTATTGGCTTTTTACTATGATAGATAAAATTTATCTGACTTACATAACTTACTCAACTTCCTTTCTATCTCATGCCAAAATTGGTTCCTTATGGTAAATTTAAATAATACACTTCTTTACAATTCTTGTTCCATAAACTATAGATGTTTTTAGTTTCCTTGGCTGCTTAAGCAAATACTGTGCAATGGGTCAGCTTAAACAATGGGAAATTATTAGCTCACAATTTTGAAGCTAAAAAAAAAAGTCCAAATCAAGGTGTCAATCAAGGCATGCTGAGGCTGACTGCTGGTAATACTTGGTCCTGGGCTCCTCTGTCTCTCTATTCTTTTGCTGGTTCCAGTGAATTTCAGCTTCTTGATTCCATTAGCTTTCTCGCTCCATGTGTCTGAATTTCATTCTGATTCTAAAGGAGTCTAGTAATAAGACCCATCCTAATCACAGTGGGCTACCATAATTGAAGTAACTTCATGTAAAGGTCCCACTTAAAATGGGTTCACACTCACAGGAATGGATTAGGTTTAAGAACATGTTATTCTGGAGTACGTACAGCTCCGAATCAACACAATAGGTAATAAATCTTGGCTCCAAAATTACAGTGTGATTTTTAAAACTTTTTAGTTTGAAATACTTTCAAATTTACAAGACAGTTACAAAAATAATGTAAACCTCATACAGAGAACTCCGACCTAGCCCTACCCTTATTCCCAGACGCCCAGCGTCACCAGTCTTAATATTTTGCGTATTTGCTGCATCATTCTACCTTTCTCTCAGTCTCTGCTGTGACAATTGGAGGTTGTATACATCATGCTTCTTGAACCCTTAACACTGCCCTGTATATTTCCTAAGAACAAAAATATTCACTTATGTAACCATCTTAAGTGCAGTTCTCAAGTTCAAGAAATTTAACATTAATATAGTGCTTATCATTTATATTTCAATTTTTTTCATGTCTCAGTAATATCCCTTTGAACCTTTTCTCCTCCCTTGCTAGATCCCATCCAAGACCATGTATTGTACTTAATTGTCACTGTCTCTTTAATTGCTTTCTATTTTTTAAATTGTGGGACCATATATACAGCATAAACTTTCCAATCTCAACCACACCCACATTTACCATTCAATGAGAATCAATCATATGCACAATATTGGGGTACCCTCACTACCCTCCATTACTAAAACTTTTCCATCTCCCCAAACAGAAACCCTACATCCACATTCGTTAATTCTCCATTGCCCCTGTCTCTTGCCCCTGGCAAACTGCACTCTAATTTCTTTCTCTATAAGCTTACATATTCTCCAGTATTTTCTTTGTAGTTACCATGGGACTTAGCATCCTAAATCTATAACAATCTTGTTTGTTTTGATATCAACTTAACTTCAATAGTATATAAAGATTATGTTTCTTTAGGCCTCCATCCACCCACCTCTATGTAGTTTTTGTCCCAAGTTACATGTTTATTCATTTTAAGTCCAAAACGACTGATTTATCAGCACATCTTATGCATTTGTTTTTCAGATCCTGTAGGAAGTAAAAAGTGGAATTATGAACCAAAAATAAACAGCACTGGCATTTATATTTACCAATGTCATTACTTTCACCAGGGATCTTTATTTCTTTATGTGGCCTTGATCTATTCTCTGTTGACCTTTCTTTCAACCAGCAGAACTTTCTTGTTGAGACCAGCTGAACTTCTTCAGTTTTTTTTTTTTAAATCTAAGAATGTCTTAATCTCTCCCTCATTTTTGAAAGACAGTTTTTTATGGATATAGAATTACTGGCTGGCAATTTTTTGCTTTCAGCACTTTAAATGTATCACCCCGCTGATTCTTTACTCCACGGCTTCTGAGGAGAAATCAGCACTTAATCTTATTGAGGTTCCCTTGAATGTGATCTGTTGTTTCTCTTGCAATTTTCAGAATTCTCTCTTTTTCAGTTTGGTTATAATATACTGCAGCATGGCTCTATTTGGGTTTATACTGTTTAAAGTTCGTCTAGTGGCTTTAATGTGTAGTCATATCTTTCATCAAATTTGATAATTTTTCATTAAATTTGATAATTTGAATATTCTCCCTGCACCTTTCTCTATTTCTTCTTCTCGGGACTCTCACAATGTGTGTGTTGGCATGCTGGACGGTGTTTCACAGTTTCATCAGGCTCTGTTCACTCTTCTTCATTCTTTCCTATTTCGCTTCTTAGACTAAATTACTTCAGTTGTGTGAACTTCAAGTTCTTTGATTCTTTCTCCTGCCAGCACCAATCTGCTATTGAACACCTGTAGGGAATTTAAAATTTCTGTTACAGTGGCCTTCTGCCCTTTTTGGTTTCTTTTCATAATTTTCATCTCTCTAGTGATATTCTCATTTTGATCATCTATTGTTTTGACTTCCTTTAGTTCTTTGCTCACGTTTTCCTTTAGCTCTTTGTGCATATTTGAAACCATTTCAAAAAAATCTTTGTCTGGTATGTCAGGGTCTCGTCCTCCTCATTGGTGGCTCCTCATGCTTTAATCTTCTCTTTTGCCTGGTCCATCACTTCCTGTCTTTGTATATTTAATGACCTGTTATTGAAACCTGTACATTTTGATATTTTCATGTGTTATCATTAGAATTTAGACTCTGAGACGTCTGTTCCTTCAGCTTGCATCAAGCTAGTATCAGGACAGATCATTCCATGATTACCAGGCCCTAACCAAAAAAAAAAAAAAAACCAAAACTGAATCCAAAACCAAAACCACTTTTCTCAGTCTTTGCAGATTGTCCTTTCCATACAATCAATTCAAAGAAAAGCTCTAGTCCAATGTATAGGAGACTCTCTGATCATTTCTGTGCATGTTCTAAGGCATGTACAAGCGCACCTAGGAATTCCCCTGTTTACATTGTTCCAAGTGTCCCTTCTTTTCTAGGAAACATTTTCCTCGTGGTCTTGAGCACTGCAATGTACATCCTACATCCAGCAATCCCTTGCCCCAGGAATCATGACTTGACTGATGTTCAACAGCATTCTGTAGGAGAGTTCTGTATGCTGCTTTACATGTGCAGAGCAAGTTCTGGGTTGGCAAATCCCTCAGGCTACCAGCAGAGAGACTGGGCAAGCATACACATTCCAGCTTGTACATGAGGTTACTTTGCAGGACCAGTGGAGGTGGAAAGGGGCAGGGAAATGGTCAGTCACGGTGCCAGGGGACCCTGCTGTTTTTGAGTAGCCTTTTACTTGATCTGGCACTTATCCTGTTACTGCAGCCCTTTTACTGTTTTCTGGAGCATTGAAGAAAGATGTTGCTGACAATTCTTAGTTATTCAAAGCTTCTGTGGAGGGACTGAGCCCTGAAGCATCTCACGCCACCATCTCGAATGGGAAGGGGCCATAAAGTGTGATTTTTACTTTACCTTTTCTTTCTCCCTTTCACCAAAGTTGTGGTATCTAACCTTCACTTTAAATTTTCAAGGTTGGCAAGATATATATATATTCTATTTAATAATCCTACTTAATTATTCTGGGTTTTGTATAGATGTTAATTCCCTTCTTATTTTGTAGAATCTCTGGGAAACCTCATGATTTTCCTAGATTCAATTACCACCCTTTTGTCCATGAGACCGGAATCAGTATCTTTTATGTATAATTTTCCTTTATGAGGACTTCTCCTTTTACCTCCAAATGAGGTGAGATGCTCTCTGTAATTACTTTCTTATCATCCCAAGCTTCTCCTATTCATAACAGTATCTCAATTTAGAGTATAGTTCTCTGATAACCTGTTCCATAAAATAATTATTCGTGTCTCTCTTACTCAGTATTGTATTTCCAGTGTGTTTTGCAATGTCAGGAACATAGCAGAGACTTAATACATTTTTTAAAGTGTTGGACAAATGAATGAATGTGGTGATAGTGTTTTATTATTTCTTTGGAAGCGTCTTTTCCATTTTGATCTTTTTAGTGTCTGAATATCAAATTAGGTTAATCACAACCTGACAGGTCTTGACAGGTACCTGTCTTGTTTGTTTATTAAGATATCCATTCCC